>PVIR01001997.1:0-40038 GCA_004026965.1 Petromus typicus
CTACAGGACACTTTGTTCTAGCCCATCAGTAAATAAACGAGGGCACCGACTCCAAGCATACTCACAAGATCATTTGCCAAGATGAGATTCTGTCATCTGTCCACCCACAGAATCCAGCCCTGTCACTGACACTCAAACATCTGTCCCTGTACCATCTAGCCCTCACACAAGTCAGCTCAGTGGTAGAGTCCTCAGGGTCCTGCCCTCAGTTACTATGCTGAGGAGAAAAAAGCAAAAGACGAAATAGATGGAAGTGATCACACAAAAGTCAGAAGAGTTACTCTGGAAGAAAGGAGGGAAACATAATGGCTTGAGGCATATGGTGGGTTCTGGGTGGGGCTCTGTTGGCACAGTTCCATCTCTTGGCTCTGGGTATTTGCTTTATCATAAATTCAGCTCTACAGGGAGAGTTTCAGTCATGAAAAGAATAGTAATACAGAGGAAGCCATGAGATGGGGGTGTGCCTGCGCCGGCATGTGTGCGCGCATGCGCACACCTGTGTCCAACAGAGCAGGCAGAGGCCGCTGTGCAGGTCACTCTTGCTCCTCTTCCTATTCTGCCCCATGCTTTACGATCTCGTCTGCTTCCTCTGAAGCAGGGAGAGGAAGGTTATTTCTATGTCACAGCTGGAAAAACTGAGCCCCTAATGTGTGACTTGCTAAATCATGCTACTCACTAAGGGCAGAGGCTCCCCCATACCCAGACTTCTACCTGTCCCCAGCCAGGGGTGACCAGGACCAGCCCCTAAGCCCAGGCCAACCCCTCCCCTGCAGGAATCACGGAGATTCTGATGAACAGACCTCGAGCCCGCAATGCCCTGGGGAACATCTTTGTGAGTGAGGTAGGAAAAGGGGCATGGGGTGGGGCTGGGGGTGAGCTGGGGGGTGTCTGACAGGTGCGCTCCACAGCTGCAGGAAGCTCTGGCCCGGCTGCGGGAGGACCAGCGAGTGCGTGTCCTGCTCTTCAGAAGCGCAGTGAAGGGCGTGTTCTGTGCCGGTGGGTCCCCACCCCTCCTATCCCTGGGCTCTGCATTATGTGAAATTCCCTGCCTAGAACCTCACACTCGTGAGGGAGAGAATAAAATTCATTTTGCTTTTGGCCTCTCTGACCCCACACGTCCGCTACAGGACGCTTTGTTCTAGCCCATCAGTAAATAAACGAGGGCACTGACTCCAAGCATACTCACAAGGTCATTTGCCAAGATGGGACTCTGCCTCCTGTCCACCCACAGAATCCAGCCCTGTCACTACACACAGACATCTGTCCCTGTGCTATCTAGCCCTCACACAAGTCATGCTCTGTTAGCTTCTGCTTTCTACTGGAGACTGAACGCAAGAGTACCCTACCACTCAGCTTATTCAGCACCTTTTTATTTTTATCTTTTGTTTAATTAATAACCCTCCCAGTGGTTAATGATATCTCACTGTGGTTTTTGATTTGCATTTTCCTGAAGCCTGGATGTTGAGCATCTTTTTGTGTGGCTATTGGCCATCTGCAAAGTTTCTCTGGAAAAATATCTTTTCATATAGTTTGCCCACTTTGAATTGGTTGTTTCCTTGTTGACTTGGAGGAGTTTGTTGGTTTGGTTTGTGTCGGGGTTGATTCCAGGGCCTAATGCATGATAGGCAAGTGGTTTCCCGCTGAGTTATCCCGAGCCAGCTACGAATTGTTTAGAGATTCTAACTGCAGGCACTTTCTCTACCCTGTGCGCTGTCTTTACACTCTTGAGCGCATCCTCTGAAGCACAAGCTGTTCACTCTGATGGAGTCTGTCTTTCTGCTGTGGCTGCTGCTCTCTTTTTCGAGACACCTCTCCGTCAGGCTCCTGGACTGGATATCCTGGTGTTTGTCCTCCTGTTTGGCCGCTTCTCCTCAAGTCTGCTTTGTTCAGTCTCTACCACGGGGTTCCAGGCCAGGCCTTCCCAGGTGCGCGCACCAAGCCCTTGCCATCTGTAGGTGCAGACCTGAAGGAGCGGGAGCAGATGAGCGCGGCGGAGGTGGGCGTCTTTGTCCAGCGCCTTCGAGGCCTGATGAATGAGATCGGTAAGGGTCTAGGAGGAGGGAGGGGGTGGGTGGCGGTCCCTGCTGCTGCCAGTCCCTCCCCACTCACCATCCTCTACTCTGAAGAGAGAGTTTCTGTTTTGAGCCCTGTGGGGAGATAGAGGGATGGAGACAAGCAAGAAGGGGCGAGAGGATGCAGAGAGGAGTCTGGCAGCTTAGCCTGGAGCCCCACTTGGACACTTGCTGCCCCTTTGTCCAGACACCCCTTCTTGGATCGAGCTTCCATTCATCAGGACCTCCACTGCCTCCTCCAGGAAGCTTCCCAGCCCACCTCCAAGCTTCCTTTTTTTCCTCTAAATCCCAGGCTATCACATGATCCCACAGGCCCCATGGGAGCAGGGACCACATCTGATTCAAGTCTGTGTTCCCAGCACCCCGATGGGTAGGTCCCAGGGAGGCCAGCAGGAGAGTGAACCAGAACAAGGACCATGCAGTCTCCTCTGCACTCCTGTTCCTCTAGGGCCCAGAACCTTCCCTGGTGGGGAAACCAACTTCTCAGACAATCTAGCTTAGGCACCAGGAAAGGCCCCAGCCTGAAACTCTGTTCTGCCACCTGGTATCTGTGTCCCGACTCTGCCAGGACCATATAAACCAAGCCCCTCTTCATCCCACAGCCGCCTTCCCTGCACCCACCATTGCGGCTATGGATGGCTTTGCCTTAGGTGGAGGCTTGGAGCTTGCCCTGGCCTGTGACCTCCGAGTAGCAGGTACTGAGGCTCATGAGGTGGGGTGAGGTGGGAAGGGTGGGTGAAGCATGGTAAGTCGGGGCTCTGCAAAGTCAGCCATTGCTCTTGGCTTTCTGGTCAAAAGATAAATCGAGGCAGGGGGCCGGGGATTTAGCTCAGTGGTTCCGGCGCCTGTCTTGCAAGCGCAAGGACCCGGGTTTGATTCCTGGTAACCACATAACAATACTGGGCGTGGAGACTCACCCCAGCAGCAACCAGTACCACATACCACAGTGCCGGGCGTGGTGGCTCACGCCTATAATCCCAGCACTCGGGAGGCAGAGGCAGGAGGATTGCTGTGATGTGAGTTTGAGGCTGAGCTCAAGGCCAGCCTGAACCACAAAGCGAGACCCTGTCTCAAAAAACCTTAAAAAAAAAAAAAAAGATAAATCGAGGCAGGGTAGGGAACACAGAGGGTGCACTGGCAAGGCAACTTTGCTACCTACTGCTTTGGTGCCTATCTGCCACAAAAACAGCTTCCTTCATCTTGGGAGTGGTCACTGCAGCCCAGAGTGCCGCTGACAGGGCAGCAGGAAGGGCAGGGGGAAGGAGCCAAAGCCGAGGCCCATGATCTGCCTCTGGTTGTGGCCAAGTCAGATGGCTGACTGGGACTGAGCAAAGGTGAGCAAGTGAACTTGGGATGGGCCTGGGCAGGGCCGTGGCCTCCAGTGCACAGGCACCGCCAAGGCTGGCGTTGCGTGTTCTGGACTTGAGCCTCGAGGGAAGGAATGAAGACAGGTGATCACTTTTTAAGCCCTTTGTGGTGGCACACACTGAGTGCCACTGGGGCGACCACTCCCCCATGCTTTCACTCCACCCCAGGACCCACACTAAGAATGCATAGCTCCGAGTGTGAAGATGGCTTCTGCTTCCACAATGTGTATCAAAAGGTACTGGCCACTGACCAGGCTCTGAAACACTAGGTCAAGCCAGGGCGCCCTCTGCTGCACAGCAGCAGGTTGCAGTGTGGGTGAGCACTCACAAGAGAGCCTCAGAAGTGCCAGCGTCGTCACCCCTCTGCCCACCGCACAACTCAGGCATCCCGTGCTGAGGAAACTCAGGAGAGAGGCTTGTGAGTAGTCAGTCAAGGGGCTTCTGAGAAAGAACTGACGGGACGAAAAGGAGGATGGAGACCTGACCCGCTAGGAGATTTTAGGCAGGAACAAGAAGCTTCCAAGTATTATGAGGTGAGAGCAGGAGCTATAGACCTACAAGTCCAGGCCACAAGACAGAGAATCCATTAGCCCACAAACAGGCATCAGGCACATTCTAGGATCCTCATCCTTGTTCAAGTACCATCAGCCCTTTGGATCTTTCACCAGTGTGCGCAGAAGAGGATGCCATTTTTTTTTTCTTCCCTTGAGACTCAGAAGGGAGACACTTGCTGGTGATGACTGACTCCAGCGGTAGGCTGGGCGAGCCTGGGCCTGAGCCTCCTAACTGCTGGGCTGGGGCTCTGACAAGGGGGGTCTGGAGAGGTCTGGGTGGGGGCGACATTGGGGAAGCGGCTGGGGAGGTGAGTGGAGGCTGGGGGCTGCTGTCTTCCCCAGGGATCAAAAGTGACCTGTGAGGGAGTAATTCACTTTGTTCCTGTTTAAACAGCCTCCACAGCTGTCATGGGGCTGATTGAGACCACTCGAGGACTGCTCCCAGGGGCAGGTAAGTCGCCCACGGCCCTGTGCTCTCTGCCCGTTCCACTCTGTCCAAGTCCTTCCCAGCTTCCCCACTGGCTCCCTGTGCTGGGCTCTGCCCTCCCATCCACCTCAGCCTGTGGCTTCTCTGTGGAGAAGCCCTGGCCATCCCCAGTCTCGGCCTCCTCAGAATTCCCCTTTCTTAGAGAGCCTGACTTACCACTCTCACCCCTCCACCTGGCAGGAGGGACTCAGAGGCTGCCGCGCTGCCTGGGGGTGGCCCTGGCCAAAGAGCTGATCTTCACTGGCCGGCAGCTGACAGGGGTGCAGGCCCACGCACTGGGGCTGGTGAACCACGCGGTGGATCAGAATGAGGAGGGCGATGCCGCCTACCACCGAGCACGAGCCCTGGCCCAGGAGATCTTGCCCCAGGTGTGTGCTAGTTGGGCACAGAGGGAGGGACTGTGGCACCCTTCTTTTTAGCTACATAGTGAACAAAACCAAAGCAAACTTTAGTTTGGACTTAAAATGAAAACTGAATCCAGCCCAGAGTGCTGCTGGCAGGGCAGCAGGAAGACCAGGGAGAAGGAGCCACGGCAGAGGCCCACACTTCACCTCTGGTTGTGGCCAAGTCAGATGGCTGACTGGGACTGAGCAAAGGTGAGCGAGTGAACTTGGGATGGGCCTGGGCAGGGCCATGGCCTCCAGTGCACAGGCACCGCCAGGGCTGGGTTTGTGTGTTCTGGACTTGAGCCTCGAGGGAAGGAATGAAGACAGGCGATCACCGTTCAAGCCCTTCGTGGTGGCATACACTGAGTGCCACTAGGGTGCCCGCTCCCCCATGCTTTCATTGCCACCCCAGGACCCACACTAAGAACACACAGCTCCGGGGCCGGGGAGTTAGCTCAGTGGTTCCGGCGCCTGTCTCGCAAGCACAAGGGCCCGGGTTCGATTCCCCGGTAACCACATAACAATACTGGGTGTGGAGACTCACACCCAGCAGCAATCAGTACCACATACCACAGTGCCAGGCGTGGTGGCTCACGCCTGTAATCCCAGCACTCGGGAGGCAGAGGCAGGAGGATTGTGATGTGAGTTTGAGGCTGAGCTCAGGGCCAGCCTGAACCACAAAGCGAGACCCTGTCTCAAAAAACCTAAAAAAAAAAAAAAAAAGAACACACAGCTCCAGGTGTGAGGGTGGCTTCTGTCTTCACAATGTGTCAAGAAGGAATTGGCCAATGAGCAGGCACAGGAATAGTAAGTCTTGTCTCTGGCCTGTACCATGGAACTCCTGCCTGTCAGACACAGCCTCAGTGCCGCAGCACTAGGCAGCTGAGCTGAAGATCTCATTTTATTTGTGAGAAGACATACATAAAAGTTAAAGGACTTGCTTATCAAGGTCACAAGTTATTGTAACACCAGAGAGAATACTAGATAACATTGATATTAGGATTTATCTTACACAGTAGAGAGCAGAGTACACAGTTTTTTTTTCTGGTACTGAGGATCAAACTCAGGACCTTATAATGCGAGGCAGGCGCAATGCCACTGTAGAAATGTTTTAGAATAAGTAGAATTTTTTTAAATTTTTGTTTTTTAGAATAGATCTTGCTGTGTAGTTTAGGGTGGCCTTGAGTGCATAGCAATTATCATGTCTCAGCCTCCCAAGTGTTACAGGTATACACCACTACAGTTCATTAAAAATTTTTAAACTTTGAAACCAAGTACATAATACTTTCTTTGTAAGTACTGGAAACTGAACCCAGGGCCTTCAAACTGAGCTATAATCCTAACCTTTTTTCTTGAGACAAGGGTGTCCTTAAATTATCGAGTTTCCCTGTCTGGGTTTGAACTCATAATTCTTTCTGCTTCAGGTCCCCAGAGTGCAATTTTTTTAAAGGAGGAGAGGTTTTGGCTCACAGCTTATGAGGCTTCCATCCAGCTGGCTGGCTCCAAGGCAGACGGCATGGCAGAGAAGGAACAGCTCGTGACAGGGCAGCAAGAAGCAGGGAGCCTCAGAGAAGGAAGTGTTTCCAAGTCTGGGGGGGCTGAAGCCTCCTGGAGGTGGTTTCTAGGCTTTTTCTGTCCTGAGCAAAGAGCTAATCAAGACAAGAACAATCGGTAGCCAAGTTTTATTAAAGGTAGGAAAAGAAATGGGCCCTGCAGAGTGAGTCTTGGCCAGGTAGAAGTAGGACAAGAAGTGCAGAGAGGCCCCTTAGGTTGTAAAGAGAAAGAGAAAATGAAAACAAGCTGGGAACGTGGCTCAGCGCTCGTGGCTTCAACCCCTAGTACTGGAAGAGAGGGTAGTAAGTCTTTACACCTATGTTGTCCTTCGAGGCAGGTAGGGGTGGTTCTATGGAAGTGCAGACTCAATGACCAACCAGGGCAGTCTCGAAGCCTTTAGCTTTGACTGCACACAGAAACCAGGCGACCCAGGAGAAGAGCAGGCTGTAGTGTCCTCGGGGACCCGTCCAGCTGAGCCTGAGACTAGGTATGGTTTGCCTTTTGGTATACACTGGATAGCAGAATCTTAAAATGATTTGTGTTTCTAAATATTCCAGGTAATAGCATTCAACTAATGTAATTATGAGATGTATTATTTCCGTGTTTAAAAGGAGCTTTGTATATCAAAACATCAGTTTACCAAAACCAAGGAATTTCATACAGTTACTAATCTTACAGCAGGGACCTTCTGGTGTAGCCTGAAAAACCTGCCCTAACTTCCAGCTGTTAGGGAGATTTGAGATTGAAAGGTTTCCCAGGTTAGGCTCGAGGTGTCAGACGGCTGCCACCTAGTGGACAAAGTACGGAAAAGGGCGCCAAATGGCTGGAAAGTTTACTCAGACCGGAAACAATAGTGTGGGGGGGTGGCCCCCCATGTATTAACTCAGATTTCCCCATTAAACAGTAAATATACTTTAGCTATAAGAAACCTTAGAACAAAGCAAAACGGAACATACTATGGCCACAGTGTAAGTCATGTTCTTATTTCAAAGTAACACGAATCATTTCTAATTATCTTTTAAAATATATAGATATCCACACATCTCAGTACGTGGGCCTGTTCAGTTTTTTTTACTTTCTTTAGTAAAAAAGTCGGTTTATTTGGGTAGTTACTTAAATAGCAATATATATTCACAGCAAGTAAATAGAACAGAGGAGTAAGAATGACAGTAAAAAACATCTCATATCTCCTTGGTGACGGGCAAGGACTCCAGGCCTCAAGGCGAGTGGCACTGTCAGTAAGCTATGAGTAAGGATGTCCTCTGAGAGCCTTCAACACCGGGAGGACGGAGAGAATGCCAAGAACCCAGCTGGTGAAGACGGGAGGGTCCGAATCAGTCCGTGTCCTTCACTACAAAAGGAGGTCTGGCCTAAGAGGCAGGAGGATTAAAGCTTAGGAAATACAATATACCAGGATAGCTGGTGTTAGAACTGGGCCCAGCAAGGCTGTGCCTCTCTCCCGCCCGAGCCTCCATGTGGAACCGCTCACCCAAGCCTTGCTTTTCCCCAGGCCCCCATTGCCGTGCGGCTGGGCAAGTTGGCCATCGACCGAGGAATGGAGGTGAGATCCTGCTGGCACAGGACCGGGTCCCCCGGAGACCACAGTTGCTGGGTGTATGCTCCCCTGGCTCTTAGACTGACAGCACAAATGGAAAAAAACTCCAAAACTGAGCTCCTCCACAGGTGTCAAGTACACCTGACCTTCCTTACGCAACTCACGTAGATAGAAAGGGGGAAATTTGGCCCAATATTCCTGATGACATGTCATTCTCTTCTCTGGAACCTTGGAGAGATGGAAACTGAGGTCCAGAGAGAGCAAAGGGCTTGTTCAGAGCCACGAAGGAAGTGAGCAGAACCCAGGTCTGTGTGGCTTCCGGGCCACGCCCCTGGCTGTGTGCTGCCCGTTAACCCGGCCTTGGGATGGTGCCGGTGCAGCTCATCTGCCTGGACGCACTCAAGCCTCCACTTATGCCGGGAACGGGGACCGAGGCGCTTTCCTGTTGGGCGGGGACAGACACAGATGCTAACGGAGGCAGCGGGTACCAAGCAGCATCTCAGCAGAGTTAGCTGCCCACAAGGGCAAGGTCAGCAGGCGGCTGTTAAGCGTGATGAAAAGCACGTTAAGAACATTCGGCTTTCCCCTTGACTACAGCCACCTGTGGCTGGAGGCTAACGTGCGGGAAGCGCGGGGTTAAATGTTTCCTAGGGTTGGGCCTTGGTAAGGGCAAGAATTGCAAAGAAAAGCCGAAGTCAGAGGAAGGCACCAAAGCGTGTGGGCTGGAAGCCTGGCAGGACTGAGGGCACAGGCTCCAGAGAGCTGCGCTTCCACGATGGCTGTGGCAGGAGCAGGTCTCTCAGCCATGTAAACCCCCACAATCCTCACTGTGAAAGTGAGTTTATGTCCACAATGCTTCCAGGTGCTGGCAGTAGCAAGCAGGGGGTAGCAGAGGCTGGAGAAAGTGCAGGTCCCCAACGCCTGCAGCTGACTCTGGGAGGGCAGAATGAGGAGCCTGGGAAAGGCAGGGATGTGGCTGGAGCCTGCAGTGTTCCTTCCCCTTCCTGTCTGGAGAAACACACCAGGTCTCATCACTGTTGGCAATGGTGTGTATCTCTGGGTAGAAGGTGGCTTGCCATTTCTGCTCAGAGATGGGCCCAGGGAGGAGGGCAGGTGGCTCCCAGTGCAGGGACAGGTACACAAGGGCTGGCTCACTCAGAGCACTTCCCCTTGCAGGTGGATATTGCATCGGGGATGGCCATTGAAGGGATGTGCTACGCCCAGGTATGTGACCACCGCCAGTCCCTGCATAGTCATTAGCAGTATACAACCTACTGGGAAGGCTCCTCACCACCCAGAGTTTGACTTGGTGCCAGCCCCACCTCATAATTAACAGTGTGGCTCAGGAGAGCACATGGCTCCTCCCTGCAACTATTTCAACTACCAAGTGATGATTCATCCTACCCCACTTTAGTGAGCAGCCTCACAGGAAACTGCACACGTACCTGACTACCGAATAGCTTCTCCTGCCACTGCCAGACAACATTAGGAGCTCAGCAGCAGGCAGGACGTCAAGGCCTAAGTACAAGCTCCAGACTGTACCCAATTCTCGGGTGAGAAAAACAGTAGTCTCAAGGACGATGCATATCCAGAACACTCACTCCTAACAGGAGGGTCTCGGGGCTGGTAAACCGATTGAGAACCGACCATACTGCTGGATTCAAAGCTACATTTCTTGCTCCAGTCTGCTCTCTACTGAGCAGGCTCCTATCAGACTGCTGCAGCATGTGACAAGGCAAAGTAGGGTGTGAGAAGAGGCTGAGGGTCGCCTGCCTTCTCCAGGAGTCAGGCTCACACCTCCGCACGGCCCCAGAGACAATGGCTTTGTTGTGGCTCGTTCAGCTTGAGCAGCCTGGTTTTGGCCTCCCTGGGTCCCCTAACTCATCCCCCGTGTGTCGTTGCAGAACATCCCAACCCGTGACCGGCTGGAGGGCATGGCAGCCTTCAGGGAGAAGCGGCCCCCAAAGTTTGTTGGCCAGTGACCTCCTCTAGGGAGATGCACTGCAGAAGAACTTGCAGCAGCACTGCCTTGATACTGCCCCCCACTGGCCTGGTTTCCTCACAAGGAAAGTGAGGGACACAAAACAAATGGCACCGAGTGTTGACACCACACCACCATAGCTGCCTTCTTCTCTCCTCACCCTGCCTAGATTATTACTGGTGTTGGTTTGCTTGGGAGAATGTGTGGCTCTCCCTACACAGAGGATGAGCTACAGGTTAAAGCGGACCCTGTCTCTGTACTGGTGGCTCTTAGGCCCTGGCCTCTGCCTCTTCACCACAGTGCTCTCCACCGAGACAAGAGGTTGTACAAAGCCCCTTGTTTCTCTTCCTCTGGACAAGAGAGACTCAAGCAGCCCTAGTACTGGTTCAGTCTGTGTCAGGACTCAAACTGCAGGGTCCAGTTACCTGCTGTATAACCTTGGAAAAATTGTTAACTTCCTTCAGCTTCATGAATCTGCTGTGAAGTCTTAAAACCCTCATGTTCAATAAACACATTATAACTGTAAAGCTGTAGGGTACTATAAGGATCAAATGAAATCACAGGGAAACCTTTTATCAACTGTAGGATCGCAGGAAGAACTTTTCAGTACGAGGACTGAACCCAATGCCTTCACATTGAGCTACATCTCCAGCCCTTTTTATTTCAAGATGTGGTCTCACTAAGTTCCCCGGGCAGTCCCGTCTCAGCCTCCTAAGTACCTAAGTACTTTTATAAGTACCTGGGGTTAGGGTGCCACCACCACACTCAGATGAAAATGATTAATTCTAATGGACAGAAGGGAGACTCGAGAAATGAGCAGGCAACCCTGAAATCTCAGCCTGGAGGAAGCCAGAGAGGAAGGTTGATGGGAACAGCATGAGCAAAGGCGAACAAGGAGATGATGTACTTAAGATTTTGACAGGAACAGGGAGGCCCGGTGTTCATACATCCATACTCATCTCCAGGCTTGTTTCCTCTTTACCAAGACTGTGCTGTGGTCATCTACCAGGATGTCAGCTCTGAGCATCCTGAACGTAGCCATGGACACACCAGTGAAGAGGGTGGTTTGCTGAATAGTAAATATGCCAGGATTATACTTATATCCAAGGGGAGGGAGAGAGGTCCCAGCCTTAGTCATGGCACATTCTGACTATGGTGATCACACTACAAAGTAGGAGTGTTGTGAATGAGATAAATTTTGGAGGGATCAGCACACACTGCTTCCTACCTCCTATCCTCACGTCAGTACAAGTTAGTATCTGCAGTGAGTGTTCCCACATTCTAGAATCCAGTTAGGAACTAAGACCCTTTTTAGAAGTGCACAGAAGAGTGGGTGAGAAAATATGGTTCAGTTTAGGGACTATGGAAAGACCTGATTACAAATTCTGCTTATTTAGGAGGATACTGGTAAAGAACAGTTTAGAACATGGTTTAGGATAATTAAGGAAGAGTTTCTTCTTCACCTGATTCCCACTTGCACATGATACTCCACTTGAGTGATGGACCAGCCTGATGTGGTGTGCATGCCTGTAATCCCATCATTTGGGAGACTGAGGCAGGAGGATTACAAGTCTGAGGCCTGCCTGGGTTACAAAGTAATACTTATCTCAAAATAAATCGTCTGGACCACGCCAGCTAAAAGCATAAAACTAGTCATTAAACATGCTAATAATGAGGTTGCAGATTTAGCTCAGTGGTTCCGGAGGCTGCCTGGCAAGCACAAGGTCCTGAGTTCAATCCCCAGTACCACATACCACAATGCTGGGTGTGATGGCTCACACCTGTAATCCCAGTGCTGAGGAGGCAGAGGCAGAAGGACTGCTGATAGTTGAAGGCTAGCCTGGGCAATGTAGTGAGTTCAGGGCCAGCCTGAACTACAAAGTGAGACCCTGTCTCAAAAAACAAAATCTTAATAATCTGGACTTTACTTTCAGTCTTTAAAGCATCCGACAGTTTATCTTTATCTTTAAGTTATCAGAAAAGTTATCCCTTTTCCCCCATCATAAGAGCTCCTCCCTGAAATGTTTGGTGCCCTTTTCTTGAGCACATCCTCTGTCTCCCAGTTGTGGTCACAGGCTGCCACATTACCACAGACTGAGAGGCGATGAGATGTGCAATCTCTGTATAATCTTCCCTTCACTGTTCTCAGGCCCAGGGCCAGGCCTGTGTCTCTCCCAGCCCCAACACCTGGGCTCACTCAGGTCCCCAGAAGGTCACATTCATTTGGTCTCATTTAGTCTAGTTGTAGAAGAAAAAGGCACAGATAAAGTATTAAGATAGTATTAAACATTTATCCTCTACCTCTCAAGAAATATTTTATATCTGTAAAAAATAATAAAATAAATTCTTTTATTTTCCAACAGAGATTTTGCCTTCCAAACAAGATCTATGAGCATATTTTCTAATCTTTTCTTCATATACTTCTTTTCTGGTAGTTTCATATAACCAAGAACAACAACTGTGGAAATTTAACATAGCCAGCAGGATTTCCCTGTAGGTCACTGATTTCTTTCCTGGGTACAAGGGTCTTATCATCTGACAAGCTCTCCACATGGGGAAACTGTCCCAAGGCCAGAGAAAATGGGTACAGCTCTTTTAACACAAGCTCCCAGGTCTTCCCAGAGTCTGGTTTGATTTTCTCCAAACTGCTACTGAAGGAGTGTCCGCAAAAGGGGACCTTCTACCTTGATTGGGAGTATGGGAAACATACAAATGCAACCCTTTTATAACTTACAGAAACTTAACAAGAAAAGGCCAGTGAGGTAGCCAAACCATAAGCTCCAACAACTGGCTTCAACACTGAACTACCCACAAGGGAGAAGGCTGCTGCTGCAGGACAGCACATCTCCAGTGCGCCTTGGGTGCAGAAGAGCACTCAACACATAGGGAGTGTCTGGTAGCTCGTGAGATGCATCCTGAAGTCCTCTAGAAAGGAATCTGCGATCTGCTGTGCTTCTAGGCTCGCCTGATCATGCACCTGGACATCACATACAAGCTGCAATCCTCCTTCTTCAGCTAACATTCTGCAGTACACACTGGCTGAAAGAAAATAAAGACACACGGAATTTTGAATATCCCCATGTCACTATATATATACCTTTACGAAGAAAAACTACAAAAGCTCTCTGACTCAGGAATTAACAAAGAAAATTAGTCAATTCCAGATAACTTTCTCAAGACTTAAGTAATACTTGGCTTGCAGGTAAAAACAGATGATGATTTTAATATTTACTTCCAGACAGCTCTAAACTTCAAACTCAGGGCCTTGTGCACATTAGGCAAAGGTTACTGAGCTACCCCAACCTCAGCCTACTTCAGCTATCCTTAATCCTTGTTTGTGTAAAAGGAACCAACTTTCTTTAATTCAAGAAATATGTACCTGTCCAAGTTCAGGCAGTGTGTTGGATAAAATAACCTGCAAACACTGCTTAAAATCATTTTCTCAGAAATTTTTAATGAGTAACAATATACAGAACAAATTTTTCAGGATAGAAATTAATATGAGGCCAGGCTCGGTGGCACACACACTTGTAGAGGCACACACTCTGGAACACTGAGACAGGAGGATCACAAGTTCAAACCTACCCTAAGTAATTTGGCAAGACTCCTAAAAAATAGGGGAGAGCTGGGAAGGTAGTTCAGTTTGAAGGCCCTGGGTTCAACCCCAAATACCACAAAAATAAGACAAATAAATGAAAGTAATTAATATAAAAATTAACTCAACCCTCTGGAGTACTTCATTGAACAAATACAAAACTATGCTGAAGGGCTTAAATTCGGTTTAAAATGGATGTTAGTTCAGTCTAAAATGGATTCTCCCAGAAAAACAAGCCCTGTTAAAGGAGAGTTCACAATCAAAAAAATTACAAGCACATGGAAATGCAATGTAAGCAAAGATTAACAGATCAGAGCCAGCCTGGTGACACACACCTGTAACATCAGTTCAGAACAAAATTCAGAACTAGCCTTAGCATCTTAATGAGACTGTGTCAAAATGGAATTTTATAGAGAGCTGGGGATGTAGCTCAGTGTCAGAGAGTCCCTGGGTCAGTCCTCAATAAGGTGTACGCGGGAAAGATCAGAATCAACGTGCAAACACAATCAGGTCTGATAAAGATCACAAATAATTACTTTTTTTGTTTGGTTTTGAGACAAGGTCTTGGTATGTAGTATAGGCTGGTCTCAAATGCTTCTCCTGCCTCAGTCTCCCAAGTGCTAGGATAACAGGCACCACCACAACAAAATAATTACTATTAAGAAATAAAAGATAGGACTTTGTGTCTTATTTTGTTTTTTGTGGGACTTGAATTGAAGCCAGGGCTACACTACCGATGAGCTACAATTCTTCTGATATTGATGGACATAAGTAGACAATTTTTTTTTGAGACAGGGTCTCACTTTTGTAGTTCAGGCTAGCCCTGAGCTCACTATGTAGCCCAGGCCAGCCCTGAACTCACAGCAATCCTCCTGCCTCTGCCTCTCAAGAGCTGGGATTATAAGCTTGTGCCACCACGCCTGGCACTGTGCTGTGTCGTACTGATTGCTGATGGGAGTGTCACATGCCCAGCACTGTGGTATGTAGTTACCGGGGACAGTACAGGACCTTGCACTAGCAAGGCAGATGCTGGAACCACTGAGCTAAATCCCTGACCCGGTAAGCAGATAATTTTTGAAAATCCATCTTGAACTCAGTGATTATTCACAGAAGTCCCTGGCAATTTACTATTTTGAGTACATATTGAACACATACGGTTTTGATTGCAGACATGATACAAGGCCCACAGTGCCCAGAGCTGAACCGCTGGTTGAGAGTAGTTGCTAAGGAGTGGGAAAAATGCCTTGAAGGATCTAAAAAAGTAAAAAGATATTAATTCACAACTCAGGAGTAGAAAAATAATTTTCATCAGGGTCAGTTCCTCACCAAGACAGATATACATACAGGTAACAGTGGGAGCTATCATTTAAGAAACTGTCAAACACTCTACATACCTAGTATCTCATTTCATCCTCAGTCTTGCACACTCTCAGCTTCATTTCATAGTTGAGGAAAACTGAGTCTCATAGTTCCTCTAAAAATGATTTTCATAATATCACAGAAGACAGGATTTGAATACAAGGCTAAATGACTCCTAATATTTGATTACTACATCAAGTACACCAAGGACAAGTGCAAGGTCCTGAGTTTGATCCTTGGTACCAAAAGAAAAAAATTACCTATAGGTCACCAATGCCGACATGTCACACCTTGAACTTGGCCACTTCTGGATGGTTGCATACTATACTCCAAAAGACAGGAAAGAGAGGAAACGAAGAACTCAGTATTATATTCCACCATTAACTTATAACTACACATATCTGAAACATAACCTTTCAAAATATGGAAATGATTAAATTTGGATACACTGTACCTTCTCTCCAAGTTATCAATTTAATATATATAGTTATCCATTATTATACATGGATTATAACAAAGTAGAAAAATCCAAACAAGTTAGCTTTTTTAAAAGGTAGTAAAATTCAGCATGGTTATATGTACGCCTTCCTTATATCCCATTAATAGAATACTGTAGTAAAATGATTTTAAACAGAAGAAAGAAAACATGCACAAAGAACAGAACTTCTAAGAGGATTAAAATTTGGCACACCAGATAACTTTTCTAAACAGGTTAGCTGAGAGGATTAAAGGATCAAAACCTCTATTATCTCCTTCCTATTTTTAACAAAAACAACTGCACTGGTCAACCCTAGGAACAATTTAAGAGTGGGAAAACCATACTGAAAAGAAGAGGCTGGGCCAGAGCCCAGGATTTGGCTCAGTGGTTCCAGCGCCTGTCTTGCAAGCTCAAGGACCCAGATTCGATCCTCGGTAACCACATACCAAACTGGGTGTGGAGACTCACGCCCAGCAGCAACCAGTACCACATACCACAGTGCCGGGTGTGGTGGCTCACGCCTGTAATCCCAGCACTTGGGAGGCAGAGGCAGGAGGATTGCTGTGATGTGAGTTGGAGGCTGAGCTCTGAACTACAAAGCAAGACCCTGCCTCAAAAAAGCTAAAAAAAAAAAAGTTTAGAAGAGGCTGGGCCAAAGTCTACATACCAAAGTCTACATACCAAATGTTGAGTTTCTCTTGTCCCCAGCTCTTTTTAGTCAGCATATTGTTCAGACTGAAAATGTCTCTTTGAAGTGTCAAGTGTTCATAGGGGTTTTGAAAGGTGACTTGATCATGAGTGTACAATATTCACTGGTGGATTAATGAATTGATAAGTTAGTGAGGCCTAGCTGAGAGGAAGTGTTTCATTGGAGCTGAGACCTGGAAGGGTGTATTTTGGCTCCTACTTTCTCTCATTTCTCTGCCATGGGTTCAGAAGCTTTCCTCTGCCATGCCCTCTTTCACTACGCTGTTTCTGCCTTGGAGCCAGCCAACTATGAACTGAAACCCTGAGCCAAACACCGGTCATCCTTACCATGTAGGTATCAAGTATTTTGTTCCAGCCATGGGAAAGTGACCTAAAGAGTGGGCTTTCAGATGAACAGCAATCAAGCTGACAGTTTACAGGCCAGAAAACAGAAGGTGTCTCCAGGTAAGCTCCAACCAGTTGAAGAAAAAAGATCTTCAAACAATGACACTGAAGAACACTTAATACATATGCCTCTATAGTGATTCTCACAATTGAAAAGGTCCATTCATCTATATACAGCTTCCAAATAGTCCTTGTCTTAGATATTAAGAGACAATGGCTGACAGAGTATCAGCACATACTTCAAGAATATCTCTAATATAAAGGAACAGAAGAAAGTATGGAAAAAAAGAAAGCTGCAGAAAATGAAATTCTTAGAAGAAGAAAACTAAAAAACAAAAAACCCAACCTAAAAACTATCATTACTACCTCTGAAAGAGACAAATGAAAACAGAGAAACCAGGACCGGGGATTTAGCTCAGGACCTTAGCAAGTACAAGGTCCTGAGTTCGATGCCCAGTAACCACATACAACAATGCCGGACATGGTGACTCAAGACCATCAGCAATCAATACCACACACAATACCAGGCATGGTGGCACAAGCCTGTAATCTCAGCACTTGAGAAGCAGAGGCAGGATTACTGTGAGTTTGAGGCTGGCCTGGGCTACATAGTGAGCTCAGGGCCAGTCTGAACTATAAAAGCAGACCTAGTCTCAAAAAAAAAAAAAAGGAAAACCAAATTAGAGGGTACGCAATCCAGAAAGTAGGGAATCTGGGCCGGGGATCTAGCTCAGTGGTTCTGGTACCAGCCTTGCAAGCGCAAGGACCCAGGTTTGATCCTCAGTAACCACATACAACAATGCCAGATATGGTGGCTCACACCTGTAATCCCAGTACTTGGGAGGCAGAGGCAGGAGGATTGCTGAGTCAAAAACTGAGTTCAGGACCAGCCTGAACTACAAAACCAAGACCCCTCTCAAAAAAAACAAAACAAAACAAACAACAACAAAAATCAGAAAGTAGGGAATCTGATATCAGAGAGGCAAGAGGCACCCCCAGGATGGTGGGGAAGGAATATCCTAGAAGGACAATAACAGAAGAATAGCAGATACATACAAAAGGCAATCAAAATGGGAGAAACACTGAAGGCTCAGGGAAAGAAGACTCTGAGAAGGTAAATAGTGCACCTTTGAATGTACTGACACATTTGCAGTTTACATGTGAGAAAAAAGAAGTCTTTACCAGGTAAGTGCCAACCAGTTTAAGACAAAAGATCTATAGACACTGAACACAGAGTGAGGAAAGGAAACCTAGTGTGGAAAAATTAATTGATAATGCCTAAAGTTACAGTCAAGAATAAAAATGTATCATTTGAGGATATGGTAAACACCAAAAGAAATAGTTTTAGAAAGAGTGAAAGTGAGAAAGAGGATCAGAACATGACATTACAAAAGAGGGAATACAACAGAATGTTAACAAAGATTAGCTACAAGTAATAAAGTATGGGTAAGTTATAATTTCCTTCTTTATTGTCTCCTCATTTTTACAAGGATCACAACATTTCCAGAACTCTTATGGTCTGGAAAAATAAATTCTCTGCAAGAAGAGATTATACTAGGCTTTGTGAAGAAGAACGGTTTCTGTACCAAGTCCTGGAGAACAGCACTCCTCTTCGGGTCACAGAATGGCCAGGGTTGTTCACCATCTGTCAGATGGGCTATTATACCTGCAGCCAAATAGCTCACTTCTATTTGCTTGCTGTGGAGTAAAGTGCTGACGTGCTTCACAACATCCTCAGTCATCAGCTTGGGGGAGAGCTCTTTGACTTCAGCGATGTTGCTCTACAGGCCACACAGATACAAGAGCATCAGAGCAAAGAGGGAAGAATCAAGAACTTACTCTTCTCAGACACATGCCCAACACTTACTCCCACCACCACTTAGCCTAGCACCCAAACCCTACCCCTTCAGGATGACTGTGATCACTAGTAACAAATCCCTAAGTAAGCCACTTACTAAATGCTAGGCACAGTAGTAAATAAAAATGACCTTTTATCTGCTTTATCTCTCATTTCATCAGTAAAATAATTCTATAGAGAAACTTGACTTCTTGCAGCAAGATTAACTTGTTAGGTTCACATTGCTAATAACTGCAGAAAGAGAATACAAATCTCAGCCCAAGTCAAATAGTTCACTTTACTAGGAGCCGCATATTCAATGTTATGTTATTCTGAAGTTTAACAATAACAACAAAAGGCAGGGAGTATTTTCCTTATTTTATATACTGCATTAATCTTCTAGTCTGTCTAACAAATTGCCACAAAACTCAGTGACTCAAAAAGTACACATTTATAACGTAAAGTTCCTGTGGGACAGAAGTCTGGTCACAACTTTGCTAGGTTCTGTCCTTTGAAATCCCGTAAGAGTGCATCCTCATCTGGAGGCTTCACAAGGGAGAATCCATTCCCTGTTCACTCAGGTTGCTGGCAGAACTCATTTATGATGGCTGCAGAACTGAGAGACTTGTTTTCTTGCTGCAAGTGACCTTGAGCTCCTGAAGGCTGCTTGAATGTCCTTGAAATGTGAACATTTCCCTTCTCCAACCACTTACTTCTTAGGTTTATCCCTTTTGAGTGAGTGGGGAACAGTCGACTAGCAAAGATGGTTTCATATATACTTTATAAAAATCATGAGGTGATGTCCTATTATCTTTGCCATATTTTGTTGACTAGAAGCAGGTTAACAGGTCCTGCTCATTCATATCTAAGCAGAGAGAAGCAAAAAAAAACAAACATGGAGCTAGGGATTTAGCTCAGCAGCATAGCATTTGCCCAGGAAGCTGAGTTTGATCTCTGGTACTCCCCCCCTCAAAAAGACATGAACATGAGGTTGGAATCACTGCAGGTCACCTTAGGGTCTGTTCACACAAGAAAAAACAGAATTCTAAAGATATAAAGCAAAATCAACAGAGCAATTAATTTAAGTGATTGTTAACATTGCTGCTGCTTTCAGAAAAGTACATCCTAGATACTAGTAAGTTGAAAAGAGCACAGGAAAATAAAGACTGAAGCAGAAACTAGGCTGTCTTTAAGATATTCCTAGACCCAGTCCATTTTTCCCCCTTGTTAAATGGCAAGATTTCAGGTGAAAGTGCACCAGAAAGCCCCAAACAAGGACAGACAAGGTGGTAGAGTTCTTAGCACAAACAGAGACACCTCATGAAAGCCTCAAGATTTCTGCTCTAAACATTTAGCAGTCTAAGAGGCTTCTGAAAAGATGAAAAGTGAATCAAATCCAGAACCTTGTGCATGCTAGGCAATTGCTCTTCCATTGAGCTACATCCCAGCATAAAAAGTAGACCTTTTAAACTCAGTATAGCATACCTATAATCTATAATCCTAGCACTCTGGGAGACTAAGACAAGAGGATCACAAGTTCAGTCCCAGAATCCCAGCCTGGGCAATTTAGTGAGATCATGTCTCAAATAAAAAATAAAAAAGATCTGGGGATATAGCTCAGTACAAAGGCCCTGGGTTCAATATCCTGTACCCTAAAAACAAAACCCCCTCAAATTAAAAAGTAGGCCTTGTATTGTGTGAGACACATAAGGCTTCGTTCTATTTTTCTGGCATTATTTCCCATTGCTTTGCTCTTTCACACCTTCTCCCAGAATTTCAACTATCCTATTCTACAGTGTTCTTTATGTAATTACATTTACATTGTCCCTTACCTCTTTTGTCCCTTTATACTTCTGGGTACCACCTAATTCTTTTTTTTTTTTTTTTTGAGACAGGGTCTCGCTTTGTGTTTCAGGATGGCCTTGAGCTCAGCCTCCAACTCACATCACAGCAATCCTCCTGCCTCTGTCTCCTGAGTGCTGGGATTACAGGTGTGAGCCACCACGCCCCGCACTGTGGTATGTGGTACTGGTTGCTGCTGGGCGTGAGCCTCCACGCCCAGTATGGTATGTGGTTACTGGGGAATCGAACCCGGGCCCTTGCGCTTGCAAGACAGGCACCGGAACCATCGTGAGCCATCATGTCTGTGGTTCTGACTGCTGCTGGGCGTAAGTCACCAAACCTGGCATTGTTGTATGTGGTTCCAGGGATTGAACCTAGGCCCTTGCACTTGCAAGGCAGGCACCTGAACCACTGAGCTATATCCCTGGCCCAGCCACCCAGATTCTTAACATTAACCATTAACTCCTCTCTGTGACAGCATTTACAAGTGCTATGTTCTGAGTCTTATATCTGATAGGTACACAAAGAAGATTAGGGACAGTTCTCATTTTCAGAGTTCATGATCTAGAAGTAAAAGCTCCCATTGGACTTGGCCTCTCTTAGCATGTACCAGATACAATCTTAGCTACCTATACAGTAGTCTAACACTACCTACCCAAAGTTACAAGCACCATCTAATCGATCTATGTCACTTTATCTGTGTCTCCCACAGCACCCAGCATGGCACTTTGAAGCTGCTTATAGTATGCTTTCACTACTTTTCATAAAAACTTATCTGCAGGAAACAAATTTTCCAATTATGCAATATCCTAATTGAAAGGCAGTGCAGAATTATGAACAAAGACATTTCCACAATACTGACTGTCTTAGCAAAGAATACAGGGGAACTTATTGATGACCCCTGCAGTGGGCCTTAACAATATTAAAACAAGCTGAGAAAGACAGAAAGAGAACAAAGTGACAGAGAGACTTAAAAGAAGCTGGGTCTTGAGCTGACCTAAGCTGCTCTAGGCAGCAAAGACAAAAGTCCTCAAAGACATCCAGTGTTTACTCGTTACAAGCAGGGGAAGGGGAGCGTTTGCCTCAAGGCACCTGCTGATAACAAGTATCACAGACAGGGGAACTAGCCTATCTTACTGGAGAGAACAAACAATTAATTCAGAGGGAAAGAATTTAGTTGGAGTCAAGCTGACCTTGGCTAAAGTGAACTCAGCAAGGCCCTGTAACTTTTAATGTAATATAGCCAAATTATGCAGGGGCAAGAAGCTTGTGCCATTTTAGCCTGTTAGAATACTAGGCAGAGAGGTCTACTTTAAAAGAGAAAGTATAGGGCTGGGGATTTAGCTCAGTGGTTCCAGCATCTGACTGGCAAGCAGCAGGTCCCAAATTCGAGCCCCAGTACCACATACCACAATGCTAGGCATGGTGGCTCACATCTATAATCCCAGCACTTAGGAGGCAGAGGCAGGAAGACTGCTTTGAGTTTGAGGCTCGCCTGGTCCACATAGTGAGTTTAGGGCCAGCCTGAACTACAAAGCAAGACCCTGTCTCAAAGAATAACTTCAAAAAAAGAAAGAGAAAGTACAGTGATGTGGCTACTATCAGTTTCAGGGCCAGACTGCCTGAGTCTGAACTATGATTCTGTCTCTTACTAACTAGATGATTGAGGATAACCAGTGATTCTATCTCTTAGATTCCATTTCTATGGAATGTGGACAGTGTGTGGTGGTTATAACACAACTTTTCCTCTCTCTGTGCATATGCCTCTTAGCAGTGATTTTGCTGTTCCTCCCATCAAGGCTGTCCACAGCTTTTTAACCTGGCCAAACCACGTCACCTGCTTGGCCAGTGAGGTGTTAGCAAATGTGACATAAGCAGAGGCTGGAAAGCACTGGTACTTGTCCTCTAGCTGTCCTAAAACCGCCACAGGAACAAGTTCATGGAGCCACAAGGCCCAGCTGACCCCCACTAGCGACCACACAAGGGTCAGACTATCTTAGAGCATTTGGTCCCCACTGAGCCACCAGATGACTTCAGCCACATGAATTTCCCCACATGAGACCAGCAGAACTATGGGGTTGAGGTGAACTCAAACTGTTGACCCACAGTCTTCAGTAAATAAAAAGGATACTGTTTTAAGTCACTAAGCTGTAGCTTATTCAGAGTAATAGTTAACTGATTTATCTGATATACCACTGATTGATATAAAGTGGTATTTATAGAGGTAACATGAAAATTAAAGGAGTATACATGTAAATTGCTTCCCACAGTGCCTACCACATAGTAGAAACTATATAACTACTGGTTTTCTATAATTAATTAAAATTAATTAAAAACAATTCCTCTTACCAAAAGACCAAGTACTTTGCTCTGTACTGTGGACTCTGAAAAAGTCTGTCAAAAGAACACACAAATTACTTTTTCAGAAAGGAAAGAATTTTACACATGAAATCAATCCCGTATTCCCACCTCTAGAACTTGGATGAAGATTGCCAATCCTTGATTTTCTATAAAGTGCTTGCAGGTAGCTGGAGACTCATCTGTAAGATTCCAAAGTGCTTTCAAAGAAAATAAGAAGATGGCATCATCTACACTTTCAGTAGTCTTCTGTTTTACTATTGCTAGAAGTTCCTAAAAACCAAAGAGATAAGGAATTAGATGCTCTCATGACCTCACTGATAGTTTAAGGAAAGCAACGTTAAGAGCTTTAGAATCAAATCCAAGTTCTACCATTTAATACTGTCATCTATTTTCTTTCTGCAAAATGAATTATGCCTAACTCAGTTTTTGTGAAAAGCTGAAAACAAAAAGCCATGTGGGACTAGGAGTGTACCTCAGCAGCACAGCACTTGCCTAGTATATACAAAGAGGCCCTGAGTTTAATCTCCAGCAACACAGAATTGAAAACAACAGATTTAAGGTTTAGTGAGCACTTCACTTCATTCTGGATGGGCAATAAAGTTTATTATCAAGTATATTATTCTCAATCTATAAAAGTAGATTAAGAACATTCAGTCAGTGCTATGCATAAGTCAGGAATCATTTGCATAAGAAAGTGAACAACAACAATGATGACAACAAAAACAAGTTGGTTTTCACAACTCAATGAAGGAGTTTAAGTTTTGGCAAATGTCCCGAAAGAAATATATAAAAGCTTTAAGGATTTAGAGAGGGTGAGAGAGAGAAGCCTATGTATAAAGGTAATATGCAAACTGAAAAAACCAGAAGGAAAAGGATACAGCAGTCAAGCAAGGAATGAGGAACAAGGCAGACAGAAGCACACAGCTGGCAGAGTTCTTGGGTAAGAACACAGGTGCTGCTCTAGGCCCCAACACCAGCGTTCCAGCCATGTGGCCTCATACCTTGGAGAAACCTCCGGCTTTCGTTATCAGACTCTGAAACCTGCCGCCTTCAATGAGGCTATTTCTGGACAAGTTAAACTACTATTTAGGTTTTTTTCAGGCACATTAATGCTGTCATTTGAGATCAAACAACAGATAACCATTTTTACTTAGCAGGCTCATGAAAAGATACCGAAAATAAAATAGTACCAAATATTAGAATATGCTATTATCAGAAACAATGAGATCTCAAATATTTTGCCCATCAGGACTGTTTGTATCAAGACAGCACATCATAAATATAAAAAAGGGCTGATAATACAGCTTAATGTGAATGTCCTGGGTTCATTCCTCAGTATGATAAAAAAAAGTCTTACTGTAATCCATTTTACAAAAAATATTTACTAACTACATATATTTCTCTGCTTACCTTCTCAAATATATTTAAAAAGTTGCCTCCGCCTCTCATTTCCCATTTACTCAGCATTTTACTCCAATCAGATTTTAGCCCTCCACACTATTAAAATAACATAAGCAAAATGTCTCTTGACTCAATCGCTATCTTACCAAACTCAACAGTCTACATTCCACATATGAAACAGCCTTCTTGACAGCTCAAGCTCCTAAGAAATTAACACGTCCAAAATCATTCTTGGTTCCTATACCTATTTTTATCCTCAACTTTTAGTCCTATTATAAAACAGATATACAAACTATTGGAACAGAATAAACCTACTGGCTGAATATCAAATACTCAAAAGCTTCAACTTGTAAGAATAATGCAAAAAATAAAAAGTCCTAGAATAAATGTTACAAATATACAATAGAAATGTGAAGAATAACTCCACATTCGCCTGGGGGATATAAAAGACTTAAATAAGTAGAATATCATGCCCTATTCTTAGAGAAGAATCAACATCATTGGATAATTTTTCAAAGTCTATTTTTGAATTTAATCTGACAGAAAGAAAACAGATTTTTTTCTTAGAACTAGACAAGCTAGTTAGGTGGTTACACAGATAAATCAGGTAAGTGAAAGAAACTAAAGCATAGGTTTTAAATATTAAAACATATGTAAAATGAGAAAGTCAAATTTAATGAAACAGAACAAAGTTTTGAAAGAGATGTAAATGTATGAGAAAATTTAATATATGATAAAGTGGGGTTGCATAAAAGTGGACAGAGGCAAACTGCTCAACACAGGTGCAGAGGCAAGCAGGAACACATGAAGAAGAAAGTGACACATGGGCCTATGACAGTTAATTCTGAGCATGAGCCTGCCATGACTGAAGAATGCCTACGGAACAATGTTTCCAGACTGGCAGATGGCAAAAAGATATTGTAGAAATCCTGCCTAATACAGACTGCTATATCTAAAAAAAAAAAAAAAAAAAAAATCAAATAAATACTTACACATTAAAAAAACAGAAAGAGGGCTAGGGATGTAGCTCAGTGGTTGAGGACTTGCTCAGCATGTGGCAGGTGCTGGGTTCAATCCTTACCACATCCCAGGAAGGAAGTGGGGAGGGAGACAGAGAGGGGGGGAAAAAAAGACAGAAAGAGACAAAAATACAGAAGGTTTTAAAAAATACTTTATTAAAAGGGGAAAATATTTTCCAAGTGTGCCATTAATCCCAGAAACAAAAGAAAAAAATTCAACAACAGGAAAAAAAAGAAAAAGACACGGCCAAACATGCTATAAACAAAGTAAAAACAGATAAAACAACAAACTGAAGAAAAAACATCTCTCAAAAATAGTCAAAAGCAGGCCGGAGGAGATAGCTCAAGCAAGAATGCTTGCCTACCAAGTCTAAGTCTCTGGGATAGAGTTCTAGTACTGCAAAAATAAATGTGGAGGTCATAGCTATATGAGTAGAAAGCTTCTTTGGAAGAACAACTCTTGCAGATATTTCATTTTAAAAGATCTTTTAGAATGACTTAATTTTTCTCAACTGCATTAATTAAAATAACTTTGATTTTTTAAAAAAATTGATTACCATCTCAACTTACCTTAACTGCCATAAAGAGATCTTCATGAAGTTGTGTGACCTGCTCACGTGATAGCTAAAAACAAACAGAAAGCCACAGGTGAAATGTCCCAGCTTTGTCCGACAGGACAGCAACTCTGGCTGAAGTGCCACACACCTGCAGGGTAAGGATGGAGATGATGCTCACAGTCATGGTCTGGATCTTGGGATTGTTTGCCTTGCAGAGCCATCTTACGACAAACCTGGCAGCATTCAACCTGAAAAGTAGAAGTCCTTTCACTCACAAGTAGATGAAGTTTGAACCCTGTGAGCAGGCTTGAGTGAAGCGCAATGCGAGAACCCTTGCCTAGCATGCGCCAGGCCTTAGGTTCACTCCCCAGCAAAAAAATTTAAAAAGTAAGCATACACAGGATCAGCAGATGTAAGAAAAATTTCAAAATTTAGCATTCACTTCTTAAAATGATGAGTCTGAAAAAGAGAAGGGGTTCCCACAAAAGTGTAATCTGTGGACCAGGGATTTAGCTCAGTGGTTCCAGCATCTGCCTGGCAAGCACAAGGTTCCAAGTTCGATCCTCAGTACCACCTACCACAATGCTAGGCATGGTGGCTCACACTTGTAATCCTAGCACTCAGGAGGAAGAGGTAGGAGGATTGCTGAGAGTTCGAGGCTGGCCTGGGCTACATAAGTTCAGGGCCAGTCTAAACTACAACGTGAGACCCTGTCTCAAAAAACTAAAAAAAAAAAAGTAGCAATATAAGTGCCTTATAGCAGACAGTGCCAAATGCCACAGCAGGTACACCATTCAGCTAGTGGCTTCACCTACAGCCAGCCTTACACCTATGAGTAGCTTGGCTCTAACAGCTTACGCTAAATGTTTGTGCTCAGTGCCAACATATTATATATGTTTAAACTGAGGAACTGGACTACAAATGTCTCAAGTGGAATCCCTGTGCAACATGTAGGAGAATGATTTTTAAAATCTGTATAATCAGTTAATGTTAAAATAAATCAACTGATGTCAAGATTTGTTAGAACAGCCAGTACTAAAGATAGGCACTGTTGCAAATACTTTTTAGCCACCACATGTAATTCTCTTAATAGTTTTTACTGGCCAGGCATCGCTCATAATCCCAGCACTCTGAAAGGCCAAGACAGGAGGAATATAAGTTTGAAACCAGCCCGGGCAATTCAGTGACTCACAATCGTCTTAAAAACCAAAAAGCGGGGGGGGGGGGGGATGCAGCTCAGTGAAAAGGTCCTTAGTCCAACTTGCAGTACCATGAAAAGAAGGAAAGAAAGAAACAAACAAACAAGAAGCCAAAAGTCAATACTTTATAAGTAAGGAAACTTATGTCCAAAGATAATGGATGGAACTGGAATCCACATGTGGCACTGCGGAGCCCATATTCTTATCAATGTCAAATACTGGAATCACACACTCAGGAGAACATCTGCAACTAACAGTCCTTCTGCTGAAGAGATCAAGGGAGCGGTTTTTCCCCAGTACCTTATTCAGGCCCTTGCTAAGAGCCAAAAGCCAGTAACACTAAGGGTAATACTGGCCAAAAGCCCATCAGTGACCAAGTTTTATTTATACTTGCCTGTCAAATGGAACTTCCATAAGAATTCTGGAATTGGTCAAGAAGAGAAGACAATTCTTCTGTAACTTTTAGAGAATAAAAAAGACTATGAGTACTATGAGTAAATGTAGGAATTCATTCTAAGAACAGGTTCTAAGCATTTTGATGGTGCTAACAGTGAACTGTTTTTATATACAGCTTGCTGTGGACCCAACCGTATCTAAACTTCTCATTTAATCCTACTGATGCCTGCCATGCAAGAATGAAGGCTGGGTGTGTAGAATCTTGCAACGTTTTTTTAAACATTCTTACCATCAATGTAAGAATTTCAGACCAGGCACCTGTAATCCTGGCACTTTAGGGGCTGAAGCAGGAGGATCTCAAGTGGGAAACTAGCCTAGGCTACATAGTGAGTTCAAGGCCAGTCTGAACTATATGAGATCCTGTTTCAAAAGCAAAACAGAAAAATAAGGAAGGAATGGAGGGAGGGAGGGAGGGAGGAGGGAGGAAAGAAGAAAGAAAGAAAAGAATTCCAATTGCTGCATATCCTGCTGCACACTTTAAATTTTTAGCCAGTCTAAGAGAGGTATAATGATGATCTCCAGGAGTTCTGGTACTTCATTACAATTTTAAATCGGATTTCCCTGATAGATAAATATATTGGGTATCTTCAAATCTTTGAAAATATTTCTTGGCATGTGTATCAACAGTCATTAGTTTTAGTGGATTACCTTTCCTCCAAAGTTCTAGAAAATGAAATCTAGGCCTTGTGCATGCCAGGCTCTACCACTAACCTACATCTCCAGCCCCCAGGTGTCTTTCTGCAGTACTGATGGTTGAACCCAGTGCTTTACTCTGAGCTATATCCCAGTCCTTTATTCTGAGACAGGTTCTCACTAAATCACAAAGTTGCCCAGACTGGGCTTGGACTTGAGATCTTCTTGCCTCAGCCTACCACAGTATCACAGTACTGGGTAGGCATATACCACCATGCCTACTTCCCTTTTGGAAACTGTATTATGAGGTTTTGGTAAGCTGCCCAGGTTGGCCTTAAATTTGTAATGCCCCAGCCTCAGTCTTCCAAGTAGCTGGAATTACAGGCATGTCCCATGGTGCCTAGGTTTATTTTATTTTATTTTATTTAATATGTAGGTTTCTCTTGTATCCTAAAATAACTTTGCTTATCCTGATGTTAAAAACATTTTCTGTGTTTTATCTAGAAGTTTTATGGTTTTAGCTTTTATATATATGTGTGTGTTTCCATTCAACCTAACTTTCATGTATGCACTAAGGTCAAGATTTTTAAGCCTATAATGATATACTGAACTGTTAAAAGATATTTCTGGAAAACTGGTTTATGAGAGGATGAAATTTTTTTAACCTCACTGTTAATCCACATTTCCTATTTTTTATAACAAATATGAACTCCTTATCTATTCTGCCTCTCTCTCTCTCTCCTGATAGAATGGAAAATAAAACCCTAAGTAATACATACGTTTCGTGAGGGTAAAAAGCACAAATAAGTACAATATTCAACTCAAATTACCTGTTTGTAATTGGGGAAAGTTTTTAGAGCCTTGAGAAGCAGACAGGTAACTTCAGACAGCAAACGCACAGGCATCGCCCAGGCCAGGACCTGGCGTGTTAAGTTGAGGGCACAGGCACTGGCTGTGAATTGCACTGTCATATCCAAAGGATGACTCCTCATTCCTATAGCTACAAGCTGAAGATAAACTTGATTTAGTGACATATGAGAAAATCATAATTCTCCGTACAATTTTGTGTTTGTTTTGGCAGGCAAAAATACTTGCTCCATGAGACAGATTTTCCCTACCCTCAGCATTTATTCTGTAGAACACGACGGTACTGCCTCAATACCTTTTCATCTAAATGCAGCCAGAAACCAGCTGTGTGACTCTAAGCAAGTCACTTCTCTTCTCTGTACCTCCATCTCATCTGTAAAATTAATTTCATAATCATTTATTCCACTTCCCTCCATTCAAGATGCTCCAGCAGACACAAGTATTAGTAGAAAGCCTTGTAACAAAACCACAGCCTGTAAACAACACTCTAGAGATGTCAAAATATAGAACCAGAAAACCTGTTCGATTCCTGGTATCAGAAAACAACAACAAAAAACCCCAAAACCCAAAACTGGATAAAATCCCATGAGAGAAGCATGAGTAAAACAACTGTCTGAGGTAGTTATAGAGGTTGCAATCATTTGGGTCATTCCAGATGAGGAATCAGAGGGCTTCACTCAGAAAGCCCACAAGGCAGGACGTTTGATAGTAGTGGACAGAGAAGGGGTAGGAAGAAGAGAGGATTCATAGGGAAGGAAAGTGTGACAACAAAAAACACAAGGTAGACAAAGGGATGAATTAATCCACCAACAGAGTAAGAATTTGAAAAGTACTGTAGTAAAATATAACCTTAGATAATCTGAATCCAGACTATGGAAAACCCAGAAAATAAATGCAAAACGAGGGCATGGCTTTTAGCTTAGATTCTTGTTACTCTAACATTGATGTATACCATGATCCATTTACTCTACAAAATACAGATCACCTCAGATACTGATACTGCCATGAATTATGACCAAAATCTCACAGTTCTTTTTTCTTTCTGTCAATCAATGGATTGGTAGTACTAGGGATTGAATCCAGGGCCTCTGCACTGAGCTACATCCTCTACCTCCTCTACTTCTTACTTTTTTTATTTTGAGACAGGGTCTTCCTAAGTTGTCCATGCTAGGCTTGAACTTGGGATCCTACTGCCCCAGCCTTCCCTAGGAGCATGGATCACAGGAATATACCACCATGCCTGGCCACAGTATTGAGTTTCAGCTGTAAAAAAATTTAATTTCTTATGCTGCAGAAACAGCCTATTTTATTGTTGTTGTTGTTTGTTTGTTTTTTTGACAGTACTGGGAACAGAACACAGGGTATCTCAATGCTAGGCAACTTTTCTTACTACTGAGCTACAACCTCAGTCCTGCCACATTTTTAAGGAACTGCAGACTATTACAAATAATAAAATTTTAAAGATGCTTCATTTTCATGTTCCATTTAATTTTCCATAACTGTACTTTCAAATATACACATACACAGGGCCAAGATGTAGCTCAATGACTAGATGTCTGCCTGTCATGTAAGAGCCCCTGCATTTCATCTCCAGCAACACAAAAACAAACACATTTTCTTTAAAAAAAAGTGAATAAAATAAATGAAATGTCTTTCCCAAACTACTTTTGATTATATTTAAAATAAATTTATTTTTCCTTAAGGCAAGGCACAGACTGTCTATATCAAAACAAGCAATTTTATTATATTCATAAAATACTTTCAGATTTTACTATTTTTAAGTGATTTTATTTTGTTGTTCTTATATTCATTCAGAAAATCAGATTTTTGAGGCTGGGGACAGCTCAGTCATAAAGTGTTGACCTAGCATTTGTGAAGTCCAGAATTTATCCCTAGTACCATTAAAAAGAAAGAAAATCAGATGTTACATTTTTCTTTAGGAATGAATGGATACACAAGAAGCAAAGTGAATTCATATTAATAGATACCTAAATCCTACTTTAGACAAAATAGTACACCAATCCTCCTCTGTCTTACTTTCTTATCACTGAGCTAGCTCAGTAGTTCTGGTGCCTGCTTCACAAGCACAAGGTGCTGAGTTCAATCCCTGGTACAAAAAACCTCACACTTTCTTATCACTGAGGCACAAATATCTGATACTCATAAATTAAAGGAGGAAAAGTTTATTTTGGTTCAATTTGTAGAGGTTTCAGTCCTAGTCAGTTGGCTCCAAGATAGGCAGCACAGCAAGGGGGAATGGCTGAGGAGGGTTGCTCATGGCATGGCAGACAGGAAGTAGTAAGAGAGATCAAGGGAGGAGGGAGGTGCTTCACAGGGCACACCCCCACTGACTCACCTCCTCTCAGATCAGCTGTACCTCCCAAAAATATATTTAGGTATAAACTCATCAATGGATCAGTCCCCATGATCCAATCATCTCCCAAAAGTATCACCTAAAAGCACAAAGTTTTGGGATGGGTCTCAAAAACCTAGACATGAACAATAACCTACTGGCCCGAGCCCCAAAAACATTTATGTGCCTCTAAACGCAAAATGCATTTAGTCTATCTCTACAAGTTGTCAAAGCCTTCAAAGTTCCACAACTGTTGAAAAGTCCAAGTCCAAAGTCTCTTCTGAGATTTAAGATAAATTCTTAGCTTTGAGTTCCTATAAAAATCAAAAGGTAAATATTGCTACGGTACAAAAGCACAGCAGAAATATTCCTATTTGAAAAGGGAGAAATGGAGGGATAGAGAGGAATGAGACTAGAGCAAAAGCAAAACTCTGCAGGGCAAACTGTGGTGAGACGTGAACTTCAAAGCACTTGGCAGTCCCATTCCCACTGCACTGCCAATAGTTGTAGCTCCTATAGCTTCTCTTTTGGGCCAGCTTTGCTCATTCCTTGCAGCTCTGCCCAAAGAATGGCCTGAGGATGTCCAAAGCCTCATGTACCGTCTTTTAAGGCCCACACTACCTGGCCTCCAAAGCCTTCTTCTGAAATCTGTGTGGAAGCCTTCCTGATCTCATAACTCTCGTTCCATATTGCAGGTGAAATCAGTACTATGTGGAAGATGCCAGTTAGAGCAGTAGCTGAGCCCTTTTCTATCTTGTTGGTGGTTGCAGAGGCTTGGAGCAGGGTAAACTGAATCCTGGGCAATCAATGGCGGCTTTTTTCTCAAGAGGTCTTTCAGCCTTATACCCGTGAGCTTGCCAAGGGAGGGACCTTGTTATTCTAGAGATGCCCTAAAACACTTTTTCTACCATCCTGAAGTAAAATATTAGGCTTCTTTTTACTTTAGCAACCAAACTCTCATCTGCTCCAATTCTGCAGGTCCCAACTTCACCAGTTTCCTTTCTGGCTAAACTCAAACTTTTAAATATGTTGCCACTGGCTTGAACCAACTGTCCCACGAGGTGATTTGTTTTTTTTTACTAATAAAATTAATAAAAAGTCTATAAATGGTTCAAATCCAGTAATTGTCAGAATCAATTATTGCCCAAATATAAATTAATACTATTCATACAATGGTATGAATAATGTAATGGTCAACAAATTTACTTCATTAGAGTAGTTTATATTTGTGAATTTCTTTAAAATATTTTATACATAAAAGTGGCCAATTTGGGCCGAGGACTTAGCTTAGTGGTTCCAGGGCCTGCCTTGCAAGCGCAAGGGCCTAGGTTTGATCCCTAGTAACCACACATAACAATACTGGATGTGGTGACTAAGGCCCACCAGCGATCAGTACCACATACCACAGTGCTGGACGTGGTGGCTCACGCCCGTAATCCCAGCATTCGGGAGGCAGAGGCAGGAGGACTGCTAAGTTTGAGGCTGAACTACAGAGTGAGACCCTGTCTCAAAAAAAAAAAAAAAAAAAAAAAAAAAAAAAAAAAAAAAAAAAAAAAAAAGTGGTTGATCTGTGCAGAGTGCACAAAATGTCATACATTTGGCTTTTTCTGTGGCAGCAGCAATTCTCATTTTTTAGATAATTTTCATTAACACTTTCTACAGTGCTTACATGCATTTCTTGCCAATCCTAAATAAGATTTTTTAAAGGATTTTTATTTTTAATTTGTGCCTGTGGCATTTCTTCATAGGTTAATAGTTTATTAATAATAAACTCTTGCTGGGTATGGTGGCACACACCTGTAATCCCAGCAGTGGGGAGGATGAGGCAGGAAGATGACTGAGTTTGAGGCTAATGTAGGCTACATAGTGAGTTCAAGGCTAGCTTGAACTGCATAGTGTAACTCTTGTCTCAAAAAGAAAAAAAAATTAATTTTTTAACCTTTAACATGGAAATCTTACAAGTATCCAATACCCAGTGTACACAGTACACATTTACAACTGACACACCACAAATTAGCTGTATTACAATTTTCTTATACTATTTAAGTGATTTCTTGAAAAGCTGAAATATGACACACACCTGGTCTGCTAAATCAACACTTTTCTTTGCTTTAATATAACCAAAGACTGCCTCAGGAGTGGTTTAGCCACCAAGAGACAGTTGTACAGGGACAGCTGATGGTTCGACCTGCCTGACACAACAGTCAACTCAAATCAGAGCCCCCTGGCACTTAGATATACAAATTAAACCTCCATTGTGAACATATTAAAGCATTCAGCTCTGATTCTCAAGGAATTGCTGGCTAAAAGTCTCCAACAGAACTCATAGTTCAACATTTAACTGCCTTAAAATTTCTTCTGCCACGGGCCGGGGATTTAGCTCAGTGGTTCCGGCGCCTGTCTTACAAGCGCAAGGGCCGGGGTTCGATTCCCGGATAAACACATACAATACTGGGCATGGAGAGCAATCAGCAACACATACCACAGTGCCAGGTCTGGTGGCTCACACCTATAATTCCAGCACTTGGGAGGCAGAGGCAGGAGGATTGCTGTGATGTGAGTTGGAGGCTGAGCTCAGGGCCAGCCTGAACCACAAAGGAAGACCCTGTCTCAAAAAAAAAAAATTCTTCTGCCAGATAAGTCTGCTGCTCTTAACCTCAGTCTTCCTCAAAATCTTAACACACACAGCTAGGAGTCCCACTGCTGAAGGAATCCTGACAGAGACTTCCTGACCTGGGGCTTTTCTATCTGCTTTTTTATCAGCATTGTGGCCTTCTAAGCACTCATCAGAATCATCCATGAAGCTTGGATTATGGCATTCTAGGGTGGCATCTTCAAACTTTTCCATACTCCTCCTGTGAGCCAGTTCCAAAGGCTACTGAACCAACTGGTGAGATAGGGATAGCAATGACCCTACTTCTTTTTTTGATACCAGGAATTGACCTCAGGGCTTGGCACTTGCCAGGTAAGTGCCCTCCTGCTGAGCTAATGACCCCACTTCTGGCACCAAAACCTGTCTTATTTATTTTCTTGGTGTTGACACACAATACCAACATCCACAAATTAAAAAAGGAAAGATTAGCTGAGTATTGTGGCTCACGCCTGTCATCCTAGCACTCGGGAGGCAGAGGCAGGAAAGATTTGTATTGGTTCATCAAGTTTCAGTCTATAGTTGATTGGCTCAAAGGCTGCAGCATGGCAGAGAAAGATCAAGGGAGAAGGGAGAACTAGGCATGGTGGCACATATCCCAAATTCCAGCTCTCAAAAGGCTGAGGCAAGAGAACTGCCAGCCTGGACCAAACAGCAAGTTGAAAGGCAACCTGAACTACATTGCAAGACTCTGTCAAAAAACAAAAAATGTGGGGCACACCCTTCAGGCTATATCCCCAGTGACACACTTCCTCTTGAATCAGACTTAACTGCCCATTAGCACAATCATCAGCTATACACTCATCAGTGGACTAGTCCCCATGATCCAATCACTACCCCAAAGCCCTATCAATGAGCATGAGGCTTTAGGAGAACTTCTAGATATAAACAATACATTCCCAAACCAAATTCTTTTCCTTTTTTGATACAGGGGATCAAACTTGGGAACCCTGTGCTTGGGAGGCAGGCTTCCCTGGCCTATCAAACTAAATTTTTAACTTCTATTCATGTTTTCTCCTCCCATCCCACTCTCTAGCAGTGTTAGAGATCAAACCCAGCTCTGTCCATAGTAAGCAAGCACTCTTATCACTGAGCTATATTCCTAGCTCCTCACGTAAGTTCAGATGTGTAAGCCCAGAGACAATCTGGTAAAGCCAACACTGACTGCCTTTCCTGATGAGTGCACTTGACACCCTATAGAACAAGGCACTGAGTTACCATAGTGTGTCCGATGAACAACTTTTAACAGAACCAAGTAAGAACCTGTAATCAAGACTGTTTGTCTGATTACAGAAATTACCTTTAAAATGGCAGGCATGGGTACTTGTACTGAAAATGTTTCTGTGAAGAGTCTGTAGAGAGCATCCTTTACATAACACGATCTGTTCCTGTACCGACTCAGTGCCTCAGATATCTGACTCAGATTGGCTCCTCCAGCAACCTGAAAGACACAATCCTATAGGATTTCACTATTATCCCCGAGTAGTCTTTTTTGAGCCTGTAGAGTTTGAAACAGCAGCAACAAGTGTTCAATTAAATGTTTCAGGTTATTTACGAGATTCTCATTTAGACATAATTCTAAAAGATTTACTCTTTTATTAACCCTTTTTATACCTATGTATCCAGAGAGGTAAAATGTATTACTAACTTAAGAAAACAATTAAGTAATGGCATAAGAATCAAATGAGGCACTATCTCCCTATTACATTAACATTATTAACATTACAGTTAAGACTTCAGCTGAATGAGTAACATGTAAAGTTCTGAACAATCAATAACTATGCCTGTATATGTTTCTAATTACTCAAACAAGAAAAATTAGATAAAAAGACAAGGAAAAGGCCTTATAAGATAATATGATAAAGTAGCTGTTAGCAGTAGTTCTTTATATATGTTATATACTGACATTATAATTTTCCTTCTATCACTGAGGCATACATTTGAAAGAGTCTATATAAATACCGAGTCTGAAAGGTAGTGACGATTATCTGAATCTGAATCACCCTGACTGGCCCCAACATTCTCCATCCATATTTTCTTTCCACACTACAAAGTAAAAATTTTAACAAAACTAGACATGACTCAGTTTGCAGATTTATGCTTAGTGAAAAGGAAGATGGCAATGGCAAATAGGATGGGGAGAGGAGGATCCTACAAAGTCAAAATAAAAACAACCCCATTCTATATCCTACCATGACCAATAACATCATTATCTCTTGATGAAATCTCATTTGACTGACAAGAGAGCATTTCAATTAGGAACTCTATCAATGAGGTACCAAGAAATAAGACCGAGAACAATTCCAAATAAAACAACCATAAGAAATTAGAAAATTTAAGAAATTAGAAAATAAAACCTATATATTTCAGCTAAGAAAAAGTCTTCTCATAGAAGAAAATTAAAACAAAGTATTCAATCTTAATAATTCTCAAGATGTCCTTTGGTATATTAAAAAACACGAATATCAAAGAGATTAAACAAAAGTTTATTAACTCAGAAAGAAAAATATAGCACCCTATCAAATAGGTAGAATAAATTACAAAGTATTCAAGGAAGGATAGATTTCAATAAAAGTGTAATAAAGGCAAGAGAAATACAGGAATAAGAAAATAACAACAAAAAAGATATGAGAATGGAAATGAAAGAAAGTTTAAGGTCCAATATATTTACTTCTGAAGATTTTGCAGGAAAAATAAACTACTTGAAGCATCATTCAAGAGAACTTTTCAAAATTAAAAGAAGTCACAGGGGCTACACTAGTGATAGAACATTTCCCAAGTATACCTGAGGCCCTGGGTTCGAGCCTTAGCACCACAAACAAAACAAAACGGTTATATCCCAATCCAAACGGTTGGGATATAGCTCAGTGAAAAAGCCATACGTTCAATCACAGTTCAATAAAAGAGAAAGAATAAGTCAGGCAGGGTGGGGCATTCCTATAGTTCCAGTACTGATGAGACTGAGAAAGAAGGATCACTTGAGCCCGGGAATTCAAAACCAGCCTGGGCAAGACACTAAGACACCATCTCAAAAAATACTAAAATAAATAATTAAAAATGATAGAATAGAGGCCACATATATCAGTGATGACAAGAAATGCATGTATTTAATCATTTATTTGTAAACGCCAACTCTATACAGCTATCATACTTAAACAAGTGATTTTAAAAGGATAAAAATAAGCCAGGCATGGTGGAACATGCTTGTAATCCTAGCACTTGGGAGGTAGCGGCAGGAGTACTGCCGTGAGTTCAAGGTTAGCATGGCTATACAGCTGAGTTCAGGGCCAGTCTAAACTAAAAACTGAGACCTTGTCTCAAAAAACTAAAAAATAAAAAAAATAAAAGGATAAAAATACATGAGCAATCTTATGTCAGAAAAAGCAAAATTCAGTATTAAGGCAAGACAAAGTCAGACCCTTACAAACACTGTTGATAAAAACTCCTAATTCACAACAAAGATATGATTATAAAAGCCTTTTCACAACTACAGAAAATACATAAAACAGATAATATAGGAACTTCAAGACCAGGAGACTCAATCACAACACTTTCAGTATGACAGGTTAAATGGACAAAAAAGACACCTTCTAAAGAAAATACAACAAATAGACCTTACAGCTAGACACTGAGCATTTTACTTTCATAATAAGTAATTCTGATTCCCAGTATCATCATAAAAAGAGAAAAAGATAAAGGGACCTGTTTGTAGAAACTCTTATTAGCAAATATGTGACAATTTGACCAAGTTAACTAAAGTCAAGATGAATTATACAGTACTGAAAGCCGTAAGAATGAATGAATCCATATTGAGCATAGGTTAAACAGATGGAATAGAATGTAAACTGATAAAGCTAGAAGGACTACTAGTGTTGGAAAAAGCAATCTCTTTGCAACCATCACAGGAAAAGTTAACTCAGAAAAGAATCATCAATTTAAGCCAGGTACAGTGGTACATACCAGTAGTTACAGGTATTCAGCTAATGTGAGAGGATCCCTGAGCCTAAGAATTCAAGATCGGGCTGGGGATAAAGCTCAGTGGTTCCGGCGCCTGTCTTGCGCGCAAGGACCTGGGTTCAATCCCCGGTAACCACATAACAATACTGGGTGTGGAGACTCACCCCAGCGGCAACCAGTACCACATACCACAGTGCTGGGCGTGGTGGCTCACGCCTGTAATCCCAGCACTCGGGAGGCAGAGGCAGGAGGATTGCTGTGATGTGAGTTGGAGGCTGAGCTCAGGGCCAGCCTGAACCACAAAGCGAGACCCTGTCTCAAAAAACCTTAAAAAAAAAAAAAAAAAAAAGAATTCAAGATCACCCTGGATAAAATAACAAGACCCCCATCTGAAAAAAAAACCAGAGCCAGGCCCACACCCAGTGCACACTTACAAATCCAGCTACTCAAAGAGACTAAGGCAAGACATGCTTGCAGAACTATCTGCAAGTAAAAACTAAAAAGAGAAGAGTTGTGGGTGACTGAGAGAGCACTTACCCAGAATGCATAAACCCATGGGTTCAATCCTCAGTACATACACCACAAAAAAATTAAGAGATCAACAGTGGACGCTACCTGTGTATCCAAAAGTTTACTTAAGATATTTGCATATTCTTCAATGTAAATTATATATTACTTATTAGATATTATCATTCACTGCAATGGAGAAACTGGACAATACAGTACTTATACCATATGATGAAAACTCGTAACACTAACAAGAGGCATTTACTATGTGACTCTGGTTTTGGTACTCTGGGAAGGACCTATTATCTCATTATGGTGTATTAGTGAGTGATGAAGAACATGAATCTAAACACGAAAACAGACTCAGAATAAGGAATAATCTTTAAGAGAAAATAAAACAAAGCCAATCTATGTTCTTCAAAATGTCAATGTTAGGATAAAGATGAAGGAACTGTTCTAGAGTAAAGTATCCAATGATATAAGAAAGGAATACAACACCTGATCTTGGAATAAAAGGAAAATACTGACAAGGGGCATTACTGGCAAAGCTGGAATACAGACATTAGATTACAAAAAAATATTCTCCCAGAAATATGAAAAATTGTGCAGTAGTTAATGAGGCTAATGTGGTTTTTAGGAATTATTAACCTAAGTATTAAGGGATAAAGGGACATGATATATTTAATCAATTCTGAAATGGCTCTGAGGAAAGCTACACGTGCATGTGTGCATAAAGGCAAAACAAAGTTTAAAATAAGTAAAATTTTGTAAAATTTTACAAGTTAAAAGTTGTTTTAAAGTACAATTTTCCAAGAACCTACACACAATTAAAAATCTGGCCAACCATGATGACTCAAGCCTATAATCCCAGAACTCAGGAGGCAGAAGCAGGAAAATCTCCAAGAATTCAAGGCCAGCCTGAACTACAAAGAAAGATCCTGTCTATAAATAAATAAATAAATCTGAAAATGAGGCTAGAGATGTAAAGATAGTAGAACAGTTATCTGGCAAGATTTCTAACCAGTATCACAAAAAAGGGAGGTGAGCTATGGATGCAGCTCAATCACTGAGCACTTGCCTAGTATGCTAGAGACTTTGAGTCTTTCTTTCATTTTCAAGTACCACCACAAAAAAAAAAAAAAAAAAAAAAGCAGGGGGACCAGGGATTTAGCCCAGTGATTTCAGTGCCTGCTTTGCCAGCACAAGGTCCTGGGTTCAATCCTCGGTAACTACATACAGGAATGCCAGGTATAGTGACTCATGCCCACTAGTAATTAGTACCACATACCACAGTACCAGGCATGGTGGCTCATGCCTGTAATCCCAGTACTCAGGAGGCAGAGGCAGGGTTGCTTTGAGTTTGAGGCTCACCTGGGCTCTATAAGGAGCTCAGAGCCAGCCTGAACTACAAAGTGAGACCCTGTCTAAAGACAAACAAACAAAAAGCAGCAGCTCAAGCTATCACCAACAGTTCATGTAAGGAGATATCATAGGGCAAGACAGGAAACCAGAAGGCAAGGAGGATCCAGGTCCAGATTTGATCTTCGATCCTTTTTTTTTTTGTAGTATTAGGGATCAGACCCAGGGTCTTGTGCACGCTAAGCAAGTCCTCTACTACTGAGCTCCACTCTAGCCTTTTAAGACATCTGGGAGGGATGGCTCACCAAGACAGCTCAGATTAGCCATGAATTTACTATCCTCCTCCTTTACACTTCCAAATTACTGGATTATGTGTGTGCCATCAAACCCAGCTTCAAGAAAAATTTTTTTTCCTTTGAGATAGAGTCTTACTGTATAGCCAAGGATGTGCTTGAACTTGAAGTGATCCTCCTGTATCAGTCTTCAAGTGCTGTGATTACAGGCATGCACCAACAAGACTGACTTTAAAATATTGGTAAATACTCTTTTAAAAACTGTGT
>PVIR01001997.1:40138-109309 GCA_004026965.1 Petromus typicus
GTAACCACATAACAATACTGGGTGTGGAGACCCACACCCAGCAGCAACCAGTACCACATACCACAGTGCCGGGCGTGGTGGCTCACGCCTGTAATCCCAGCACTCGGGAGGCAGAGGCAGGAGGATTGTGATGTGAGTTTGAGGCTGAGCTCAGGGCCAGCCTGAACCACAAAGCGAGACCCTGTCTCAAAAACAAAAAACAAAAAACAAAAACTGTGTTTTTCATATTAAAAAATGGTGCTAGTCACACACTCATATAACTTGTCTGCCTTGTCAGCTATATTCAGTTCTCTACCCCATCCTGGAGAATCCAACCCAGGGCCTCACATATGCCAGGCAAATGCTCTGTCACTGTGTTACATCCCCCATTCTACATTTAGCTCTTAATAAGAGGTAAAAAGCACAAGTTTTAAAGTCACAAAAACATGGATATAAGCCTTAGTGCACCACTTAAAATAATTGAATGACTCTAAGCAGATCTTTTGCTACCCTTTCCTTATCTCAAAACTGAAGGATAAAAGGAGAAAACAGTGTGAACAGCATGTAGTCAGACACATAGGAAGTAATATGTACATGCTGTAATTATCCTTATTAAGCTGGACTTGGAGGCAGAAGCTTCTAAGTTATATTTCCACAACCGACCACATAGTAAGTACATAATAATTATTAACTAAGAATTTAATGATGTTCTGAACAAAAGAAGCAAAACTTATTTTAGATTAAAAACAAACCTGTAAGTCTTGCTTTGCAGTAAAGAAGTCAGAAAAACCAGCATCTGTACTCAAGAGTCCCACAAACTGCATTGCAGGCCGCTGCTCTATGAACTGTTCTATAGCTCTATCAGTGATATAACTACTTCCAGAAACATCCAGGGACACAATATTAGGCAAGATATCCTTCTCCTGTAGCAAATGAAAAGCTAGGTCTGATTTGCATTGCTTGTGAGTAGAAATATCAAGGTGGAGTAAACATTTAAGTTCTCTGATGACTGCAAAAATTTGTGGTTTAGTCATGGTCAGGCATCTCATATAGTGCATTGTGAGAGATCTGAGTCGATCCTTACAAGTAAGGAGTGCAGAGATGTTGGTAACCAGAGTATTAGAAATATCCAAGTTCTCCAAGCTTGGTAACTGAGAAATGTTAGCCAGATCTTCATTATGAAAGCGAACATTGAAAACACTTAAAGTGCGAAGACCAGTGAGCTGATCAAAGGGCAGTGGTCTTGAATTGTAAGGGACACTTGTTGAATCCAAGAGGAGACACCGGAGGTTTTGCTGGATCCAGCTACTGCTGCAGAGTCCACGTATGATGTCTGGAACTGGAAGGTCAGAGTGTACTGCTGTAGCATCCACTTCAATGAGCTTCTGATGGCAGAAGTATTTAATGAAGGCAGCAGCAGAGATTTTCGCTCTCTGAATATTGATCAGCCTCAGGCTCATCTGGTTGCCTTGGAAAATGCTCGCTGTTTTATCTGTCAGCTTTCCTGTAAGAGAAGTTGAACCAGCTTGTAATAATTACTAAATCTACACTTCCCCAGGATCTGTGTGGGAATAAAGAAATGACAGATGCTGTGATAGATATAAACCCAGCACTCTGAGAGGCTAGAACAAGAGGATGACAAGTTCAAGCACAGCCTGGGCAATTTAGTGCAAATATCAAAACAAAACAAAACAAACAAAGGACCAAAAAATTCTACCACAGTACTTAGAATCTTTGCAATGAAAATTTTCTATGGTTGTCATAATCACAAAAGTGACAAGATAAACTGACTTCATAAAATTTCTGAAGAATAGGGAAAGACCCAAAGCAAAAATAAATCTGAAAAAAAAAAAAAAGTCTCATCAAGTGTCTATAACTAATACCCACTTGACAGGAAATACTGGGACCAGAGAAACATGGCCCAAAAACTTTGAAAAAAAAAAAAAAAAAAACCAAACTATTAAAACTAATACACACATTCAGCAAAGTTGCAAGATACAAAAATAAACATTTAAAAATCAAGAAAGCAATCCTATTGACAACAGATATTATTAATCAGTAAAATACAATACCTAGGAATAGATTTAAGCAAACAAGCAAAAGATTAGTGTAAACTATAAGACACTAATGAGAGAAACTGAAGTAGAAGCAACTCTATCCTCCCAGAAAGACATTTAGACAGGCCATGTTCATAGACTGGACTGGAAGACAGCGATATTGTTAAAAGGTCCATCCTGGGCCAGGGATTTAGCTCAGTGGTTCCGGCACCTGTCTTGCAAGCGCAAGGGCCCGGGTTCAATCCCTAGTTAACCACATATAATACTGGGTGTGGAGACTCACATACAGCAACAACCAGTACCACATACCACAGTGCTGGGCGTGGTGGCTCACGCCTGTAATCCCAGCACTCGGGAGGCAGAGGCAGGAGGATTGCTGTGATGTGAGTTTGAGGCTGAGCTCAGGGCCAGCCTGAACCACAAAGCGAGACCCTGTCTCAAAAAAAAAATAAAAAGTTGCAATGATCAAAACAGTATTGTCTGGCTAACTCAGGAAGCTCAGGAAAAAGGGACAGTAATTTGAGGCCAGTCTGAGTTAAACAGTAAGTTCAAGGCCAGCTTGGATTACAATCCCCCCTCTTAAAAACAAACAAACAAACACATAGTAATAGTAGTATTAAAAAGTCTTTTCAATAAAATGGTAAAATAGTGGAAAACTGGAGATCAACATGTAGAAACTAGACCCTCTCTACATCTCACTTGTTATAAAATCATTTCAAAAACAGAGAGCTGAGACTATGAAAGTACTAGAGGAATACAGAGCAGAAATGCTTCAGGCATTGAAATGAGCAAGCTTTTTTAGACAAGATCACAAAACACAAGAAATAAAGCAAAAATAGGCAAACTGAATTATATCAAATGAAAAAACTGCTCAACAAAAGAAAACAGAATAAAAAAGACTTATCTGTAGAATGGGAGATAATAAGCCAAGTAGAGCGGTGCATAACTATAATCCCAATGTTCTGGGAAGTTGAGGCAATGTGATTGCAAATTCAAGCCCAACCTGGGAAATTTGGCAAGATCTTATCTCAATATCAAAATAAAAAAGGGGCTGTGGAAGTAGCTTAGTGCAAAGGCTCTGGGTTTGATCTCCATTATCACTAACAACAAAAACAAAAAAGAATACATGTATGAGTAGACTATACAACGGCCTATTACCTTGCCAAGCCATCGCCCCAAGGAACTGGTCAGCTATTTCTTGTGGAAAATTCCAGTGTTCTGGAAGGCACAGTGTTCCATCAGGTCTTTCAGAACAAAACTTCTCTAGATTAGCAATCAGGACATTCAGGCAAGTATTGACCAAAGAGTAGGGTGATGATTCTTCCTAAGAAACAAAGCCCAAACTTTGTTAGAATAAATTTACAAATATACAACATAAAAAAGTTATGCCACACAGGTATATTCCTACTCTAATAATGACTTTTATGTAATGAAACCACCTTATCCCAACTGTTAACTGAAGGGAGGATTTTACTTGTTATATTATGGAAAATAATTAAGTTCTTTCAATCCATCTGTGCCAGCCTCTAACAGAGGAATGAATGACAGAACTCCCACCCGTTTGGAGCTATCAGCCTAGTGGACGATAAAACCAAGAAATCTCACGATTTCAACATATTTGGGTCATTTTAAGCACAGGTCACATGGTCATCCATTTAGGATATATTTATTCAGCTACTATTCTGTGCTAGGGGTAAGTAAGCCTATCTCTATTCTCCAGAGCGGTCACAACCTAGAAGGAAAATACACTTGAGAATGCCGTAGAAGAATAACAGGGAGAAATAAATGATTCATGGTCACTTCCCATGTGAGACAGAGCAGCATTCATTCACTCAATAGGCATAGTACTGTACTAGAAAGGAAGAGGGAGTGACACACAAGACACAATACCACCTTTCTCAGAGGCTTCAACACCAAACACATCACTGACTCCTACAACATTCTGAACTCACTGATTTTCCTCCCAGATGCTGAGGGCTGGAGCTCACTGTTAAGAGAACCTCCCTTGCAATGCACAAGCCTTTTGTTCCATCCCAAGAACTACAAAAAAAAAATTTTTTTTTTAAAACCATGATCAACCTAGGCTGGAGATTTAGCTCAGTGCTTCTGGCATCTGCCTGGCAAGTGCAAGATCCCGAGTTTTATCCCTGGACCACATACCATAACGGCAGGTAATGCTCATGCCTGTAATCCCAGCACTTGGTAGGCAGAGGCCGAAAGATTGCTGTGAGTTCGAGGCTAGCCTGGGCTACATGGTGAGTTCAGGGCCAGCCTGAACTACAAAGCAAGACCCTGCCTCCAAAAAACCCCTAAAAATAAATAAATAAATAAACAAACAAACCATGATTAATGTGGCTCCAGGTTTGCTAGTTTCATCCTCCATATCACACACACACAAAAGCAAGCCATGCAGTGGATTTGAGTCATTAGTAGAGTGCTTCCCTAGTATTTTTGAGGCCTTGCGATCAGACCTCGCACTGCAAAACACAAACCAAACCACAGAAAAACAGGCCCTCTAACAACTTCCACGTCCTCTTTAGTTATTCCTTTTCACAGCCAAATTTCTAGTTTCACAGCCAAATTGTTGTATATGCTGTAACCACTTTCCTCTTTGCTGTGGTTGAGGGTGTCCCTCAAAGTTCATGTGTTGGTAATTTTTGTTTAGTTTTATTTTGTGGTACCAGAGATTGAACACATGACCTTGCCCTTTCAAAGCACGCAGTAGATGTGTTGGAAAACTAACCTGCAATGTGACAATGTTGAGACAGGGGCCATTTAAGAACTGATTAGATAAAAGGGACTCTGCTTGCAGAAATGAGTATCATTATTTTGAGAGTTAGTTTGTTATCGTGAGAGGGTGAATTCATCTCTCTTTTTCAATGTAATTTGAAACAGGTCTCACTAAGTAATCCAGACTGGCCTCAGACTCACCACCTGCCTGCTTCAGCCTCCCAGAACTCTAGATTAGAGGTATATAGCACTGTGCTCCTCTTGAGTCCAGCTGTCCTGAACACAGGTAGGCAACACTGAATGGAGCAACCAATCCCTGGACCCAGACCCTATGACGTTGGCCCTCCTACCTTCTGGTGCTGACCTTTCTCAGTCTGTAACCTCAGCACTCATGACAAGTTCACTATATCCTGAACTAGCTAAAGAGACCCTGTCTTAATTACCCCATCTCAGAGGGTTTTTTTTGAGACAGGTTCTCACTTTATAGTTCAGGCTGGTCCTGAACTCAGCCTCAAACTACTCAGCAATCCTTCTGCCTCTGCCTCCTGAGTGCTGGGATTACAGGCGTGAGCCACCATGGCCGGCAACGTGGTATGTGGTACAGACTGCTAGTGGGTGTTGAGTCACCACCGCCTGGCATTGTTGTATGTGGTAGCCAGGAATTAAACCCTTGCACTTGCAGGCAGGCGCTGGAACCATTGTCTCAGATATTCTTATGGCAGCATCAAGTGGATTCTGATGCTTGCTGATTGTTCTGGGTGCTAGAAATCGAAGCTAAAACTTCTCATGCTCTTTTAAGGAGTTACATCCTAGTATCTTATTCCTTTCGCTTGAGTTCAGGTAAAATTTAAATATATTACTCTGAAAGTGGTGTTTTGTAGTAAATATATAAAAAAAATCACTGCTGAAAAATTTGATAAAATTTACAAGCAAAACTGAATGAAAAAGAGTTGCAAGCCCACTAAAAAATAAATCTGTGAATGAGATACATGATATAATCCCCTCTTCCCGTGGCTTGAAGCAGGATGACGAGGCTTTGTCTTAAAAAAAAGAAAAGACAGAGAGAGAAAGAAAGAGAAAAAATGGCCGGGAATATAGCTCAATGGTAAACTGCTGGGTTCAATCATCAGTGCTGCACACACAAAAAATAAACAGAATCCTGTGCTATATAACAATGATGCATCATGACAAAATGAGGCTTTATTCTATAATATAAAGTTAAATTCAAGACAAGACATTAATAGAAGAGTATGATCTTTATTATAAATGACCCAAAAAAACGAATTTGAAAAATTTAATATATGTTCATGATAAACTGAGCAAACCAGAACAGAATGAAACTTCCTAAATCCCACGAATGGCCAGTATCAATAACATCATACTTAATGAAAATCTCAGTCAGTAGTAAACTGCTTTAGTATCATGTTCCAGGGCGCTGCCTGGTACGAAGTACGAACCCACTCAAAATTAAATAGATTATTTTTTCCTTAGTGTCTGTAATCTTAGGTACTTGAGGGGCTGAGGCAGGAGGACAAACAGCAAGTTCAAGCTCCAGTTGGACAACTACCTCAAAATAAGGGCTGATATTGTTGTTGATGTAAGGAAAGATCTAGAACACTACAAAAATGTGCTCTCACCACTGTTGTTTAGCATCATAAAAAGTCTTGGAAAACGCAAACTTAAGTGTCAAAGTAGAACTGCTTTGATGACATGACTATAGGAAACCAAACACCTACAAAAACTAGAGAAAATTATTATAACAAGACTGATGGATACAAAATCAGAACACAAAAATCAATTTTATGTATTTCTATGTATAACACAAGTCTGTTTGAACTTTAAAACATATTTCCGGGCGGGGAGAGGGCTAAGGTACGGCCCAGTTCGGAATACTCTACTTCCTTTTCTCAGTCTTAACTTTGGGTTGGCTTTCCCCAGATTCTGATTTATTAAAGCGTGGTTCCTACTGCCGGGCGTGGTGGCTCACGCCTGTCATCCCAGCACTCGGGAGGCAGAGGCAGGAGGATTGCTGTGATGTGAGTTGGAGGCTGAGCTCAGGGCCAGCCTTAAATACAAAGCGAGACCCTGTCTCAAAAAAAAAAAAAAGGGAGGTTCCTGAGTATATTCGACTGGAGTCGGAGCTCGGAACCTGGGAGGTCCAGAGTCAGTCAGCTCCTCCTCAGGGTCCCCAGGTTCCTACATCAGTAAATGCTTGAGAACCACGCGATTCCACATCTAGTAGACTCCGGGCGGGTTCTCAGCTACGCCCGGGTCGGGGCCAGCGTGGAGCCTAGAACCTCGTTCTTCAGGCGCAAGGGGCCCAGTCCCTGGGAACACCACGCCCGCCACGGACGTGGGCAACAGCAAGGCTGGAAGCCCTTGATCCCCCGTGGTTGCCGAAGCTGCAGTCCAGCGCAGGCGGGCCTGAGAGAACCCGACGGGAGCGCCTGGCTCAAGCAGGCCTCGGCTCGCTCGGCCAGGAGAGCTGGGCCCGCGCATCCCCTTCACCTTCCGGCGCGCCCGGGGGACGGCGGGGTCCCGGCCGGCGGGAGCTCCATCCCCGCCCCGCCGCCCCATGCGCGCGCGCCCCTCACCTCCACCACGCGCCTGCCCTGGGAGTTCCTCTGGGCGTCGGGGGCCATGAAGTTGCGGGGCACTCGCAACGCGTGCAAGAAGTACACCATATCGACCCCAGGCTAGGCAGAAAGTTAGGAAGAAAGAGCCGCGTCTACTGGAGAGCGGAAACTGACTGTGCCGCCGCCGTCGTCCTCCGCGACGGCCACACCGCTCACGCACGGCTCCCACCGCAGGCCTTTCAAAAGGCCCGGCGCGACGGCGCGCAGGCGCTCTGGGGCCTCAGCCACCGGCCCCGCCCCGCAGGCCCTCTGTGGCTCCCACCTGAATGCAGTGGCCCGCCGGTGCACCCCTGGAAGCCAGCTGCGGTCGAACCCCCACCGCAGGGTATCCAGAGAGCGCATTCCTGTTGCCTTGCAGGAACATTTCCAAGGACTAGCTAGCTAGCTCTGTGACTTTTCAGATTTGAATATATATTTTAAATGGCTATTTTTTTACATTTTGAGACAGGGATTTGCTAAATTGTTCAATTTTGGTTTTGTTTTCTTTTCTTTTTGAGACAAGGTTTCAATGTGCAGTTCAGACTGACCTTGAACTCACTAAGTAGCCCAGCCTGGCTTCAAATTTGAGGTGATCCTCTTGGATCAGCTTCCTGAATGCTTGGATTACGCGGGTGTACCGTCCTTGCCCAGCTTTACTTGTCCGTTTAAGAAAAGCAACCCCAAAACATCCTAAGATCCCACGGTCACATGTTCTCTCCATTTGTGGACCTTTTCCTCTCTTTATTCTAAATCATTTATTTCTCCTCTAGTTAGGCTGATTCCTAGGTTTGTGCTGTGTATCCCATTTCCTCTCTCTGATTTACTGAAAACATCTCCCAAGGTCCTTTTTTCCACATCATTCACTTTCCCATTGTTTAACTCATTCCCCAGCATATATACCTGCTGATTCTTCTCCCTAATTAAAAATATGTTCATTCCATTATATATTTGTGGTACTGGGACTGGAACCCAGGGATGCTCTACCATTGAGTTACTTCCAGCTGTTTTTGCTGTTTTCTTTTTTGAAACAGGGTCTCTGCTAAATTACCCAGGCAGTGCTTGGACTTAGGATCCTCCGGCCACAATCTCCCAAATGCTGGGATTACCTATTTATTTTGTAAAAAAAAAAAAAAAAAAAAAATTCTAGTTCTTAAACATTTTTCTGATAGTTAAAAAATACTTCTTTTAGCCTAGCCTTCTTTAGGTAATACTTCCATCTCTTTACAGTGAAACTACTCCAAATGTGACCTGTACTCGCTGTCTCCTATTTAGCTGTAGGTTTGTCTTTCATTTTAATATAGGTAGAAAAGCTAGTTAGACATATGCCAGGCAAATAGACAGAGTGGGCCCTTGGAAAACTCACAAGAAGGGAGATTCTTACCAAAGTCAAAGATGTCAACAGAACTCTCAGGAAAACAGTGACTGATTAAGCCTCATTCTCCAGAATAACTAAATTGATGGGTAGTCATGATCTAGGTCCACCCCCTCCGCAGGAATGTAGTAACTGTAAATTCCCTGGGGCAAAAGGCCAGGAATTTGGCCCACCTGGGATCAAAAAGACCCTATACCACTTGATTCCTCATTGGGCCCCATTTGATCAAGATTGCTTACAACTGTACTTGTAATATTATAGGTTTGCCCATTTCTTTTAAATCTTATTGGAAGCCCCCACTTTACCCATTGGTTAACTGTTAATTTGTCTACTTCTTTGAATCTTATTGGGAGCCTTCACCTTAAACCCACCTCATCTCGTGGCTTTGTTCCATAAAAGCCCTGTGAAAAGTGACCCACCTTTCCTGGTTCCCCCTTCTGTCTCTCTTAGGCAGAAGCTTTCTTTCTCAATAAAATTTTCCTACTCAAACCTCCATTGGTCATTCCTAAAATTCATTCTTCGATTTTAGAGATCATGAGCTCACGTTTTTAGTGGGGAGCTAGGCCTTGCTCTCTGTCAATTTGGCTAAACTGTTCTCAACTTCAAATTCCTGAATCCCGTGGTCACTTCTCATTCCTCATTTTATTTGGCTCTTCAGGAGCATTTTACCAAGGTCATCATTTGTTTGTCCTTGAAATATTTTCTTGGCTTGGCTTCCTGGGCATATATGCCCTATTCCCCTGGTCCCTTCCCCTGTCTCATTCCAAACTTTTTCTTTAAATTCCTAGATTGAGAATTGAACACAGGACCTCACACAAGCTAGTTAACTGTTCTACCAATGAGCTACACCCTCAGTCCATTTTATTTATTCATTTTGAAAATAAGGTCTCATCAGTGTCCAGCTGACCTTGAACTCATGGTCTTCCTGCCTCAGACTCCCAAGAATCTGCCATTACAATGTGCCCCCTCTCATCCTTCTAATTCCTCCTTACCTAGACTTCAAACGTTTGTATATCCAGGACCTGTACTTGATTACCTATCCACCCATCCTCTCAATTATTTTTAAAGACAGTCTCCCAAAATTATGCAGACTGGCCTCGAACTTGCTATCCTCCCAGAGTGCTGGGATTATAGCGTGGTGTCCACATCCAACTAGCAATTAGTAAATACAAAGGAAAGTCATGCCTTGATGTATTTTGGGGCAACATTGGAATCTGATGTCATTATTGGAATCTCAGTCTAAGTTACTAATGGTAATTGAAACTACAGACCCTTTACAATAATACTCAGCACAAGATGTGAACTGATCACAAATCATAAACTATAGTTGATCTGTTCCCATGGATCAATTTATTATTTCATTTATTAATTTGTGGTACTAGAGACTGAACGAAGTGCTTTCCCGCTGAGCTACATCCCAGTCTTTTTTTTTTTTTTTAAGACTGGATCTTGCTAAATCGCTATATTGCCTAGCCTGAATTTGAACTTTCAGTCCGCCTGCTTCCGCCTCCTAGAGTGCTGGGATTAAAAATGATTAAAATGAACCGCAGTGATAGTGTTTGCCATTTGCTTGGTCTTCACAGATGGAGAAATGGTGGGATAGTCCATTAGACTTTTATGATGCATACTGATGATGTGGGTTGGGAGATAAAAAGTAAAGAAGAAAGGAAGTCCCCCTCTGGGAAACACTGTCAATCAACATAACAAGAACTACAAGTGAAAGGGGAGAAGGGAAGAAAAGGGGAGAAGGGGCTGGGCTTTGAACCCAGCGCCTGGAGCTAAGCTGGAGCCTTGCCAAGGGCTTCCTTCCAGGACCTCCCCTTATTATAACACAGTTCAACACATTGTTTGGCTATTTAGCCAGAGAAATTCATCATCCTCCCCATCTGTGGCCTATAATAACACTATGTTAAGCGCTTTATTATCCAGATAATATAAAATTAAGAAAAATAATTATAATAAAATTAAGAAATCCTGCAACCACCTTAACACATCTAATCCAGCATCTTTACTAGTGAAGGAGTATTATTTTTAGTGACTGTTTTTGAGACAGGGTCTTCCTCTGCAGCCAAGGCCAGTATGCTGTGGCTCTGAAGCTCCTGCCTTAGCCTCCAACTACAGGGACAGCGTCCCTTACGCCACACACACCAAGTGCTGGACCCACGCCCAGCTTTAGTGACCATTTACTAACAGGTCTCTAGCATCTGTGCAGTAATGCTGCTACTGTAGACCCATCCTGCTGCACTCCTTTGTAAGAAACCTTGCGCTACTGTGCTAGAAAATGGTGGGGTGAGGTCAAGTGTATAGGGAACAAGAGACTAAGAATTGGAGTGCAGTCTGTGTGACTGTGCACTCAGCTTACCTAAGACCTGTTATCCTTAACTATAAAATCAAAGTTCTGGGCCCAGGGATCTAGCCAGCTCAGCAGTTTTGGTGCCTGTTTTGCAAGCACAAGGGCCCAGGTTCGATCCCCAGTTACCACATTCAGCAATTCCAGGCATGGTGACTCATGCCCACCAGCAATCAGTACCATATACCACAGTGTCGGGCGTGGTAGCTCACACCTGTCATCCCAGCATTTGGGAGGCAGAGGCAGGAGGATTGCTGTGATGTGGGTTGGAGGCTGAACTCAGGGCTAGCCTGAACTACAAAGTGAGACCCTGTCTCAAAAAAAAAAAAAGTTCTGAAATGAAATGTTTCACTATAAACTCATTTAAATCACATATATTACACCAGCTAATTATCTATTTGTGTGAGTGAGTGTCAATCTAGGTATCATTTTCTAGCACTCTTCTTAAACTGCTTCCCAGGTGTGCAGCCTGGATTAGGTATGCCCTCTTGGCCTGTAACAAGCACTGAGACCTGGCCTGGAATACACTGTTACCTTATATTTATCTATCAGTTAAATAAGTTTTAGCACAGGTACTTAATGGAATGAATGAATGCCATTACATGACTAGAAACTTGTAAAGTAAAAACTATGGCCTTCTTCAGAAAGCAGTTGTTGCAAGGTGATCACTAAGGAATTAACTTATATTGATGCTAAGCTTGAAAGTAGGTATCTAGAATAAAGGTAGACAAGACACACTTTACATAAAATTTATACCATTTATTTAAGCAAAAACCAAAAAAAATTCCAAAACAAAATTCTGTACACACAATATTAATACTTAAGTGATGTCCTGATTTAAAATATAGCATGATTCAGGTACAGAACACTCCCATTATCTGGCCCGTATGAGAAGTGCCTTCCGTCCAGGTAACTGAGAGTCCTTAAAATGTATCTACATTATTACACTTTCCAATGAATTTTTCATATTCTTTGAAAGGTGTTCAACTCTTTCATCAGAATTCAAGCAAAAGATTGCTTTGCTCACACTCATCACTCAGAATTTTACACAGAAAATCCTACAAACACCAGGGGCTTAAAATATTTTTATATTTCCAGATATATGAGAGTATAAATCTTAACATCCTCTTGTTTTTGGAGGAAAAAATGCTCTCAAAGATTTTCTTTTATGAAAATGTCTTCGGCTAGCTAAAGTAATTTCTTGCTTTAAAGATGATTAAAGTTAGTTGAAAAGGATCAATTTAGTTTTCCTCAAAGTAAACCTTATATTAAGCACCTACTATTGTTAAACTAGATTTATGATTTATCATAAAATCATTTTGATAACAGCAGACTTTTCAACCCAAACACTCAACACAGGAGAGCCTGGAGTGAAGTGTTTCAAGCCTTGCAGGAAAATCATTTTGATAAATTTAGAGTTTTAAAATACTTTTTGTACGTTGTTTTTTTGAGACAGAATCTTGTTATGTTGCCCAGGCGAGAGGTCTCAAATTCCTGGGCTCATGTGCACCTCACCTCCTGCCTCAGCCTCCCAGGGTAGCTGGGACTAGAGACTATTGGAACTATTACGGTGAGGACTGGGGACTGAACCCAGACAGCACTGAGCTACATCCCCAACCATTTTTATTTTTGAGACAGAGTCTCACTAAATTGCATATAAGGTGGCCTTAAACCTGTAATTATCCTGCCTCAGACTTTGGATGAAATATTTTTTTTTTTTGAGAAAGGGTCTTTCTATGTAGTTTAAGGCTGGCCTTGAATTTACCATGTAGCCCAGATAGGCCTCCAATTTGAGAAGATCCCCTGCCTCAATCTCCTAAATGCAGGAGTTACAGGAGTGCACCACCATGCCTATCTTGGAGGAATTTATCTTTAATAGCCACATTAGACTGCACTAATTAAAAGATGCTTTATTTCAAAGTAATGAAGAAGAGCATTTGAAGTTGTATAACTCATGTAAAAGAAAATGTGTGTATGTGGGAGAAACAGGCTAAAAAGTTATTCTGCTACCAATTAATATAGTGTCAATTTATATTAAGATTTGGAAACCAAAGAATGTATAATTAGGAGTGTACAATATCATGCAAAGTCTATAAAATACTAAAGAAGATAAAACAATCACTCATTTAAAGCCCAATCAGCAGATTTTTCAATGATATGGCTATTCTCATCACTGGACAAAGGTTAATTTTGCATTATTCCGAAACAGTTTGTTAAATTAACACTGAAAATTAAAAATTTGTCAATAAATATACACAAATATAATAAACACAAACTAATCTGAAACAGTGGCATTTTGAGAGAAATCCAAAATTTAGAAATCCCTCTGAAGGGTCAGAGTACAGTCTGCAGCCCTTGGGGCACGAAGTCCCCAAATAAACAACATAGAGAGTCTGGAAAAGCCTACGTCAGCTGACAGTGCAACATTCCCTTTAACTCGCACTTTCAGTTTAATAATACTGCTTATACCATAATTAAAGCTATACAATAACCAATAATGTAAACATATTATTAGAGGGCAGGAGAAAGTTACATCTTATCATACACAGAATAGTATAGTATGTGGTTTTTATGTTGTTTTGTTTTGGTACCGGGGATAGAACTCAGGACTTTGCAATTGCCAGGCAGGTGTAGCAACACTTGGCTATATCCCTGGCTCAAAACAGTATGTTTTTGCTACTACCTCAGTTCACTCTTGATACTGCTACACATTTTTCTATATGGGGCCAATGCATTTTACTTTAGTAATTTTATTTTTCTACTAATGCATTTAAAAATACTAAATCAAATTTATATTCATCTAATTTGGCATATATTTTCACCAAAATGTGCTCAAAGGTGATAGAAAATGGCCTAATGTTCTTTTGACACTTGGCATGATTAAAAGTACAGCCAAATTAAAGTGGCTAGGGAGAAAAGAAGCCAGCATAAGAAGACCTGTAAAAGCAACTTCCTAAACTGGATTTATAGGACTGACGGTTTTAAACATGAACATTTAACTTTGGAAGTTTGCAAATAAAAGACACCATGAAGACAAATGCTCATCTTGAAGTATATTAGTGCAACTAAACTGTATTCCTGTCCTCAAGTGACAAGCAGAGATATTTATGGTGAATTGTAGGTCTGATAAAGTTTTCAGAAATCTCCAACTAAAAAGAGCAGGGTGTGGTAGTGTATCAGCCACCACAGGAGGCTGAGACATAAGGATCATACCTAGACCACTTAGTGGACACAGCAAGACCCTATCTCAAAACAGAAAAAAAATTTTGAAAAGGGTTAATGCTGTAGCTCTGTGCAAAGGCCCTGGGTTTAATCCCTGCTACCTGAGCAGGGGGGGAAAGTCTGCAACTAAAAGATGGGCACAGTGGCACACTAATGTAATCTCAGCACTAGGGGAGGCTAAGGTAGGAAGATCATGAATTTGAGGTTAGCTTGTGCTACATACCAAGTTTAAGGCCAAGCTGGAATATAACAAGATTCTGTCCCACAAAAACAGAAAACCTCAACTAAGTCCTTGGCTAGGTGGTTAACTAACCCCAATTAATACTTCATTTATGCTTACTTAACCTCAAAAGAAAAAGGAAAGAAAATAAGCCCCACAAAATTTTTTATTTTTATTTTTTGGTGCTGGGGATTGAACCTGAGGCCTTGGCACTGAGCTGACATAAACTTTCAAAAGAAAAAAGTATTTTTTAGAGTACAAAGGCTATACCAAAACTTACTTGCTGCTGGGTATGGTGGCACACACCTGCAATCCCAGCACTCAGGAAGCAGAGGCAGGAGAATAACAGAAAGTTTAAGGGCAGCCTGGGGTACACAGTGAACTCAAGGCCAGCCTGAACTACAGAGAAAAAGACCCTGTCTGAAAAACAAACAAAACAAAACTCACTTGTTGCAAACAATAAGATCCCTTAATTATATTTGCTCTACTTTGTTTTATTCAGTAATACCATGTACAGCCTTACAGTCTAAAACATATTTGTCTTTTCTTTCTTCTGTGCATGCGTGCATGTGTGTGCATGCATGTGAGTGAGTGTGTTTGTGTGTGTAGTGCTAGTGTATAGTGCTAGGGACCAAGTTCTGGGCTTTGTACATCCATTTCCTTTAATACATCCATAACTTGCTATTCCTAGTGGACTGATCTACTGATTTTTTCAAATGATGTCTAAATATCCGAGCACACCAATGATCTGAGCAATGAGTGCCTTAACCTTAATCTCATCTGTTCTTAGCACCTCACATCACTGAAAGGTAACCTCTGAAGGCACCAAGTACGTTACATTCTAGTTCACAATTGCAAGAGGGTTATAGATTCTAACTGTAGAAACTGTCCAACTATACCTCATAGTTTCAATATATTCATCCACTACATTTTGGTCCAATTCAAGACTTTACAATTTTGTGCCTTAATTATATATACAATTTTAAGAACCACCCCAACCAAAAAGGCACTAAAATGTCCATATTTGGGATATGATCAATTACTCTGCTTTTGAAGACTCAGAAGTATCTGGCTGTTACTGATGCTCAAAGTAATAAACATAAATTTGGAGCCAGAAATTTAGCTCAGGGGTTCTGGTGCCTGTCTTGCAAGTGCTAGATCCAGAGTTCAATCCCTGGTATCAAAAGAACCCCCAAAACAAAACAAAAAAAACCCCACCCCACAAAACATTTTGAGTCATCAGTCAAGAAGTTACTCCAAATAAAGATATCTCCTGTTTTCTACACATTTTTAGCTATTTCTAAAAACAACTTTTCCAGGTAAGAATCCAGCAGTAGTATATAAATAACATATATTTCTGCTTTGAACGGTGTAAAATAAAAATCTGAAAACAAACTTCTCAAACAGACTTTCCCTTCTAAATAGACTGTACCAGAAAGACCTGAAAATGGTTGACCTCACTAGCAACTTTCAAGCTATTGTAGACCATCTTATTTTCTGAATTTTGCCCAAGAAGGGGAAAAAGGGAAACTGAAGGGAAAAAAGGCAAAAAAAAATTAAAGACTTTTAAAATAATTTTGCACTTCCTCTGAAATAAGAATAATCTGTAAAAATGCATCTTAAAAAGTTCTTTAAGCAAACTGAGCCAGAATGAAGCCATAATCTGATACACTGTTTAATGGTTTCACACATCTGCTCTCTTTTAGTTTAACTAAGTTTCTGCCTCTATAAAAGACACCACAAAACACAAGTCCATTTATTGTGATAAGTCAAAACTGCTGTTGGTGCACTAATACATCAGCTCCTTTCTGGGTTTATTTATTTATTTATTTTAGTTTTTTTTGAGACAGAGTCTCGCTTTGTAGTTCAGGCTGGTACTGAACTCAGCCTCCAGCTCAGCAATCCTCCTGTCTCTGCCTCCTAGTGCTGAGATTACAAACGTGAGCCACCACGCCCGGCACTTCCAGCTCCTTTCTGAAGGAGCTTCTGAGGACCACTTCTATCATTCTCTGGATAACCCACTCTTAGTTTAACATCCCATTTAAAATCTGTACTGAAAATATTTTTGCTATGAAAAATGCAATCATCTGAGACTGTAGATTAACCTTATTAATAAAATAAATTTTAAATGGAAATTTAGTTTCTTGGAGATTTGCTGCCTCTCAAATATAATTACTGCTAGTGATATTTTATTGTTTAATATACTGCATCAAGTATCTTAGAGGAAAGGCAACTGTCTACAAAATAATCCATCAAAAATATTTCCTTTTATCCACTGTAATTAGAATCATTACATTTAATCACTCAATAATGGTCTTATTCTTCTCTTGTATTTTTGGCAGTGAAATGTGGATATCTTTTTATAATGTGAACAAATTATCAAAATATACATATTTGAAAAAATTTAGCATTTTCTTTCTTTTCTTTTTTTCGTTTTTTTGGGTGCTGAGTATTAAACTCAGGGCTGTACATGGTAAGCGTGCACTCAACCTCTGAGCTATACTCCTAGCCCAAATTTAACTTTCTGTGGCAAATTTTACTGTTGTCAAGTGTGTTTTCACTGAGCAGGTTAATACCATAAGTAGTCTCTATTCCCCTGAACAAAAATGTTTTTAAATAGCAGGAAAAGAACAGCTACTTTTAACCAGAGACAATTTTTTTTTTTAAATTTACATTTTCTGAACAATGTAACATACAGAGAATCAGACAATTAGGCTTTAACACAGAGACTGTGATAGTTTATGGTGTGATGCCTGGGAAATATTTCTGGAGAGCGACCTGCAGTCTGTACACAGAGTTCCAGTCCATGTTTCCAGCCATAAAAACAGGGAACAAGGTTCTGCTCACTTCCTCCCAAGAGGTGGGCACCAGAAGAGCAACCTGTCCCCTTTTAGAAGTACACTGTGAAAGCAATTCTCAATTCCTAAACTGTATTCTTCCTGAATTGTTTTTCTTCCCAATATATTTTTCTGCCAGCCACCCAGGTTCCACAGAGTAAACGAACAGCTTCCATGTGGAGACAACGCAGGTTTCCATTCTTTCACACTAAGAAGGATGTCTTCTAAGAGATACACAGAAGATAAAGGCATTTTATACAGAAGCAATAGAAACTTCACAACTGAAGCAATGCCAGAAATCAGGTTAACTCATCCAAGGCAATAAATTGATTGGAAGAGACTTTGAGATCAGAAAAGTCTGGCCTAAGGGTTCGTGCAAACTTTATCAGAAAACTGTAGAATCTCAAGCACAGGTAAATTCAAACACTGAAAGATGTGGAAAATTTCCTAAAAGGGAATGATAAAGAGACCTTTCTTGCCTCGTAAGTTAAAAATCACAAGACATATTAGACTGTTCACATGGGTAGTACTGTACATTATTAATCCCAAACTGATCTTATGACTCTTATCATAGAACCCAAAACACCACAGAGGGTAAGATATCCCAAGGGGACCAATCACAAAAAGGATCTGGTGACTCAATTATCTAATTACCTATGGCTATCAATTTAGCCTAGCCTGGGGCTGCTTCTTACAGGGAGGTGGCCTCCCATGGCGCACAATATGTTTTTCTAAGCTGTCCAGTATGGTCACAGCAATCTGCTGGACATGGGGATCGGTCTGTTCATGTTCTTTGATGTTGTACAAGTGTTGCAGTCCTCCCTCTTCAATCAGCATGCTGCAATACCTTGAGGCTGAAAGAAAACGAGAAACAATCTGATAAAAACCATTTATTACGAACCAACAGCCAACATCACACTAAATGGAGAGAAGATTGAAAGCTTTCTCTCTAAAATCAGAAACAAGAAATGATGTCTGCTATCACCCCTCCAATTCAGTGCAGTTCTTGAAACATTAACCAGAACAATCAGGCAAGAAAAAGAAATAAAAGAGATATGTATAGGACAGGAAGAAGTCGAATACAATTATTCAAAGATGACAGGATCTCCTCTACATATATGACTCAAAAATTCCATCAAAAGGGCTGGAGACTTAGGTCAGTGGTTCTGGTGCCTGCCTACCAAGCTCCAGGTCCTGAGTTTGATCCTGGTAACCACAATGCTGGGTGTGATGACTCACACTTAAAATCCCAACACTCAGGAGGCAGAAGCAGCAGGACTGTGAGTTTGAGGCTGAGTTCAGAACCAGCCTGTGCTACAAAGTAAGACTCTGTCTCAAAAAAAAAAAAAAAAAATTCATCAAAAGATTCTTAGAATAATTATATTCTGTAGCACAGCAGGATACAAAACCATCATATAAATATTAATGGCAGTCCTACTCACCAATAATAAATTAACTGAGAAAGAAATCAGAAAAATGATACCTTCCCCAATAGCTTCAAGAAGAATTAAATGCTTAGGAATTAACCTAACCAAGGAAGGAAAAACCTCTCCAGTGTCAGCTGTGGTACTCTGAAAAAGAAGATCGGAGAGGACATCAGAAAATGGCAAGTTATCCCCTGTTCTTGGGGAGGCAGAACTAATATAGTCTAAATGGCCATACTTCCAAAAATGATAGGGAAATTTAATGCGATCCCAGTCAAAATACCAACAGCACTTTCACAGAACTAGAGGAAGCAATCCTAAGGTTCATATGGAACCAGATGAGTTGTAGAATAGCAAAAGCAATCCTGGGCAACAAGACCAAGGCAGGAGGCATCATAACCGTGGACTTTCAGCTATACCATGAAGCTACAGTGTATTCGGGAGGGAAAAAAAGGACAAGGATCAATGGAATCGAATAGAGGATGCAGAACAATTTATGGCACACTCAGCTACATGATCTCTGACTACTGGTTCTGGGAAAACTGGCCATCTACACGCAGAAGATTGAATCTAGACCTATGTCTCTCATTAGGTACTAAACTAAAAGCAAAATGGATCAAAGATATAAATGTGAGGGCCGGGATTTAGCTCAGTGGTTCCGTTGCCTGTCTTGCAAGTGCAAGGTCCCAGGTTTCATCCCTGGTAGCCACATACAACAATGCCGGGTGTGGAGACTCATGCCCACTAGCAATCAGGACCACATAACACAATGCCGGGCATGGTGGCTCATGTCTGCACTCTCGGCACTCAGGAGGCAGAGGCAGGAGGATTGCTCAGTTCGAGGCTGAGCTCAGGAACAGTCTGAATTACAAAGTGAGACCTTGTCTCAAAAAAATAACAATAATAAAAAAAGATGTAAATGTGAAAACAGAATCCCTGTATCTGCTAGAAAATAAAATAGACAAACCTACTGAAGTCAGAGTCACAAATAAGGACTTTTGAAAAACAGAACCCCAATTACATGAGGAATAATATCAAGAATCAACAAATGGATCAGATCAAATTAAAAAGCTTTTGTGCAACAATGGAAACAACAGAATGAAAAGACAAGTTACAGAATGGGAAAAAAATTTTGCCTAATATATTCTATTTATAGGCACAACATATAAACAACTCAAAAGTATTAGACCTCCCCACAGCAAAAGACCCAATCAAAAAGTGAGCAAAGGACTGGATATTTCCCAGAAGTAATGGTAAATAAACATACATAAAAATGTTCAACATTTCTGGCCACTACAGAAATGCAAATTAAAACAACACTGAGATTCCATCTTACTCCAAAAGGAATGGCCATCATGAGGAAATCAAACAATAAAAAATGCTGACGAGGTTACAGGTAAAAAAGAACCCTTCTAAACTGCTCATAGGAACATAAACAAATGCAATCACTGTGGAGATCAGCGTGAAGATCTCTCAACAAACTAAAACTAGAAATTTTATTTGACCCAGTTATTCCTCTTATAGGTATCTCCTCAAAAAAGTTGAAGAAATCATCTCACAGTGATATATGCATACCTATGTTTACAGGAGCATCATTATAACAGCTAAATCTTGGAAAAGTATGTGCCCTTGACCAGATGAATGGATAAAAGAGTGGCATTTATATACGATGGCATACTACTCAGCTGTAAAAAAGGGTAAACTTGAGTCTTTTGTAGGAAATGGATGCATCTTGAGACCATAATATTGAGTGAAACAGACTATAAAGACTAAATCTGGTTTCTCCCCAACCCCTCCTGGTGGTTTTGTTTTGGTTTTTTTTGGTGTTTTTGTCTTTTTTTTTTTTTAGGTTTTTTGAGACAGGGTCTCGCTTTGTGGTTCAGGCTGGCCCTGAGCTCAGCCTCCAACTCACATCACAGCAATCCTCCTGCCTCTGCCTCCCGAGTGCTGGGATGACAGGTGTGAGCCACCATGCCTGGCACTGTGGTATGTGGTACTGGTTGCTGCTGGGCGTGAGTCTCCACGCCCAGTATTGTACGTGGTTACCGGGGGTCGAACCCGGGTGTTTTTTTTTCTTTTTGAGACAAGGTCTCATATAGCTCAGGCTGGCCTCAAACTCCTGGCAATACTACTGCCTCATCCTCCCTAGTGCTGGGATGAGCATACGCCACCATATGGAAGATTGACTGTTGATTCTACCCAAAGCAGGCTGTGAACAGTGCAGGCTGTAGAGTTTAACTTCCTGAATGGCTGGTTTTATGAAGTGAGTCTGACTAAAGCCTACATAACTCAGGAAAGCAATGCTGACAGTGTGCAGGTCAGCACAACCGCTCTGCCAACAGCCACAGCAGACTCGAGAGAAATGGCCCATGAAGCTGCAGGGCTTAATGAGACACCATGGCAGCCAAGGTCAGAGTGACTGAAACCCAAGTTCCATTCCCAAAATTAAAATCTTCTTAACTAGAAAGACAAGGTCTTTCACCAAAACCTGTATCTGGTCTGTTCTGTTCCCAACAAAAGAAAGCTATGTCTCAGGCCGGGGATTTAGCTCCGTGGTTCCAGCGCCTGTCTTGCAAGCGCAAGGACCCCAGTTCGATCCCCCAGTAACCACATACAATACTCGGAGTGGAGACTTTACACTCAGCAGCAATCAGTACCACATACCACAGTGCCGGGCGTGGTGGCTCACACCTGTAATCCCAGCACTCGGGAGGCAAAGGCAGGAGGATTGCTGTGATGTGAGTTGGAGGCTGAGCTCAGGGCCAGCATGAACTGCAAAATGAGACCTTGTCTCAAAAAAAAAGAAAGCTATGTCTCATCTCTTACAAGTCTTGCCTGCATTAGCAAAGTATCCCTACTAATTATATATAGTCTTTTCTTTTGGTACCAAGATCGAACTCGGCACTTTGTGCTTGCAAGGCAGCCCTCAGAACCACTGAGCTAAATCCCTAGCCCCACCCACCCAACTTAATGAATGACTGTGTCTCCGATAAATATCAGCATTCTAGATATTCAGGGTCTTTGCTGCTTTCTCATCATCGAACAACCCAGTTCCCCATTTCTCTTTTTAATTCTGTCTAAGTCCTTCTCACCCTGCATTATGCACTAAGCAGGAGACTGGGATCCTTTGCAGTGACCTCTGATCCACGAAGCCCATTTGGCATGTGAGAAACCCAAACATATAAATAAAGAGCAGGGCTGGGGATTTAGCTCAGTGGCACTATGCTGCCTCGCAAGCACAAGGTCCTGAATTCAATCCCTGGTACCAGAAAGGCAAAGAAAAAAAAAAAATAGGGCCGGGATTTAGCTCTGTGGTTCTAGTGCCTGCCTTACAAGTGCCAAGGTCTCAAATTCAATCTCCTTACCTAAGACATAGTAAGAAAAAAGTCCCCCAGAGAAGTCACAAAAGTTCTAACACTGTAATTTTGTTTCTCCATTTTGTAGTGTTTAAAGTATTTCACAGCTTACTTGACAGTCAGGCATTCTTGGTAACAGTAGCTGCTGCCTCTGCCTGGCTCTGCCCCACAGTGAGAGGCACCTCGGCCCTGGCCTCTCCTCAGCCCAGCGTAATGGCTGTACTGTGCTTGGTTCCCCACCATAGGTCAGGGGTATGGTTTGAACAGGTCTTCTCCAAACTCAGGTGTTGCCAATGTGGCAGCATCATAAGCAAGGCCGTGAAGACGTGATTAGGGCACGAGGGCTTCTTTCTCATTAACATGACTGACACACTTGTGAACGGCTTCCCATGGCAGCTGGCTGGTGTGCCCGTCCACCACTCTGCCTTATGCGAAGTGAGGGCACAGCACGGGGCTCATGAGATATCAAATGCCAGCTCCCACACCGTGGACCTCTGGCCTGCAGAACTATGAAAAATAAGCTTACTATGAAAAATAAGCTTCTGTTCTTTGTACCTTATCTGCAATTAGTAATCACTGTACCTTCAGGACGAAAACCAAGTAAGCTGTACAGATCACTGTACGTTCGTTCTTTCTTTCTTTCTTTTTTTTTTTTTTGGTACCAGGGATTGAACTTAGGACCTGGTATTTGCCACGCAGGCATGGTGCCTGAGTTATATCTTGGGCTAAATGTTCTTCACTTAAAATGACATGTAAATATTCCACTGTATGGTCAGTTCAATGTGATTTCACATTTCCCTACTGCGGGACTTCTATTTAGGGTTATCTGCTATTATGAATAATACTTGAATGAATATTCATGTAAAAACAAGTTCTTAAAAATGTTTTGCAGTGCTAGGAATTAAACCCACAATCCTACACATGCTAGCTAGGCAAGTCCACTACCACTGAGCTCTATTCCTGGCCTTCATTAGTTTGTTTTGGGTTTTTCCCCTAGGGCTGGGTACTGAACCTAGAGGTTTGGGCGTGGTAAGCAAGCAATCTACCACTAAGCTACACCACCAGCCCACTACTACAGGCTCTGAATATTTAAACTCTTCAGGTGCCCAGGGCTATAGCTCAGCAGTTTTGCACATGCCTGGAAAGCCTCACCTACATAAATAAATTCATTCTGTGAGTTCAGGCCAAGAGTGATGCACACCTATACTATAATCCTAGCACTTAGGAGGCTGAGGCAGGAGGATCACTGTAAATTTGAGGCCAGCCTGAGCTACACAGCAAGTTAAGGACAGCCTGAAGTAACTAATGAGACTCTCAAAACAAAAACAGATAAATAAAACAAACAAACAAATAAATTCTATGAGGTTAAAACAGACATGGTGGCACACATCCATAATTCCAGTATTCAGGAGGCTGAAGCAGGAGGATGCTGAATCCAAGGCCACCATATTCCAGGCAAAACTGCACTATATAGCAAGACGCTGTCTCACAAAATATGACAACTAAATAACATAAATTTTTAAAACTCCATGTAAAAATAGTTAGCTCATTTACTACTGTTACTTGGCACTGCCAAATATTCTAAAAGAATATATTTAGTTTGTAACCTGTAATTATTTTATATCATATCTTTAAAGAGAAGTCAGTATCTTATCTTTTTCCAATCCTAGGGATTCAACTCAGGACTTTGTGCTCAAGAAATTAGTTACCTTTAAAATATTATTGCAAAACGAAAATTAGTAATGGCTTTCCTATGAAAGAAGAATTTTCTTTGAAAAAGAAAAATCATAATTCTGTTTTGCTACATACGGTTCTTGCTGCAGACATGTTGCATCGCCCAAACTGCCCACAGCTGGACTCCTGGTGTTGTGAAACAGCCAAGTAACGGGAAAAATGGATTAAAGGACCTAAGGGTACAAAATAGAGTCAAAGTTACATTTGCTAGTGACATCTTTGTCTGAGACAGATTCTTGGCTATATAGTTCAGGCTGGCCTTGAACTTACTGTGTAGCCCAAGTTGGCCTCAAACTCACAGCCACCCTCCAACTTCAGCCTCTCCAGTGCTGGAATTAGAAGTATAAGCTACCATGCCTGGCTTGTAGCATTATTTTTTAAGCAGTAGAAATGTCATCATATAAATGAATTGCAAAACATCTTGTCTTAGACATTTCTGAAGATTAAATTTCAACATGTTTTGACAGAAAGTGAAAGGGATTAGAATACAGTACTAAAAAGGAGAAAAAATCTTTCATAAGCACTTAAAGTTACACTTTTTTTTTTTTTAAACCGTGGATTGAATTCAGGACCTTGTGCTTGCAAGGCAAGAATGACACCACTGAGCTACATCCTTGGCCCAAGATACACATTTTGAATACTAGCAAACCTTGATTTAGAAATTAAGAAATGGAGAAGTGAGGTGATAGCATGAAGAAGCAGAACAATATGAAAGTCTAGAACTACGCTTTCTGTGTCTACTAGTCTGAACAAAAGGGTACCACATAAGTGAGCAAATAAAAAATGTTGGCAAAGGGCTGGGGATTTAGGTCAGTGGTGCAGCTGCCTGCCTTCCAAGTGCAAGGTCATAAATTTAATCCCTGGTAACACACACACACACACACACACACACACACACACACACAATTTGCTAGAACCAGCATTTATGAAGTAGACAACAAAAATAAGTTGTAATAAAATTAATTAAGCAGCAACCTGGAATACTTTGGTTAATTAGTAACTTTAAAGAGCTCAGAACAAATCTCTTTTTTTTTGACATAGGGTCTTGCTTTGTAGTTCAGGCTGGCCCTGAGCTCATTATGTAACCCAGGCGAGCCTGGAACTCACAGCAATCCTCCTGTCTCTACCTCCCAAGTGCTGGGATTATAGGCATGAGCCACTATGCCTGGCATTGTGGTATGTGGTTACCAAGGATTGAACCAGGGACCTTGCACTTGCAGGGCAGGCACTGGAACCAGCGAGCTAAATCCCCAGCCCCAAAACAAATCTTTGAAACTTGTATTCAGTATGTGTTCAATAAAGGAAGGGAATGACATGAATTGTAGGTATACAAAAAAAATCAAAATACTTTGCTTCTTTTAAGATACTTGGTTACGTGCCAGACCTTTTTATTTTTTACTTTGAAATAGGGTCTCAATGAGTTACCCAGACTGTGATCTTTCTGCTACAGCCTGCCAAGTAGCTGCGATTACAGGCTTGTACCATCACACCCAGCTACATTGCTTCTTTTAAAATCATTATTTAGGGACATGACTAACATCTAATAGGAGTGATCATGCTAAAAAAAAAAGATTAGGTTACTGGCTTATTATTAATTATTGTGGCAATTACCTACCTGTATGCTACCATCTCACACTCTGGAGTTGGCCATTTCAAAATAGCCGAATGCTAGAAGATACAAGACACAAAGAAAGGATTACAATATTTACTAAGCATTACAGTATTGCACTTTAAGGATGTGACAATAATTTAACCACTATGAATGGTGTTTGTCTTCTTCCAGAAAACATTAATTGAGCCTACCAGATCATCAAGAAGAGAATTCCTCTGGCTGCGGCTCAATGTCCAGGCTTGTTCACCTCTGGATATTAAATGGGCAATAATGCCGGCTGCAAAGTAACTCACTTCCACTTCGACACTGTGCAGGAGACTACTGATGTGGTCTATAAAGTCCTTCCACATTAATTCAGAATGCAATTCTTGTACTTCAGCTATATTGTTCTAAGAAAAAAAAACAAATAAAAATAAATCAAGAAGTCTAATATATATAGTAAATTGCTAAAAGAAATGTTATCACACACTGGACAATCAACCAATGATGCCAGCGGCAGATCACTGAAAGTATTCAGGTGAAGGCAGTTGTCAGAGTGCAATGGAGGAAAATCCAATGAGAACCTGGTATTTTGGTTGAAAATGCAGAGGACAGTTCAGGGTAGCTAAGCTGTAAAACTTTTTTTTAAAAAAAGGAATACTGGAAAAGGAAGAGAAAGAGGGACAGACAGACAGAGACAGATACACACACAGATATTACTATATAACAGGTCCCCCTAAACATTTGGTTGAGTAATGAAAAGGGGTGAAGCTCTATGAGGTTAGGAAAAGAACCACCAAAAAGTACACAAAGGAATCCAAAAGTCACAAAGACCTAGGAATAGTTAACACTCTCACCAGCAAGTGAAGAGATCAAATCGCAAAGTATTTGACAGAGGTGGGGTTAAATTATATTAGCCCTAGGGCCAAAGTTCATCTAAAGCCACTTAATAAAACAAATCAACAGGCTTTAAAAAGAAGTAACTTGATGCCCAAGTAACTTAACTGCCTGCCAGAATAAGTGCAAGTGTCTTAAGAAAAAAACAATAATGTCCAGCAATCACCAATGTAAATTTCAAAAGTAACATCCAATCAAAAATCATCAGGCAGGTCCAGGGATGCAGCTCAATGGCACCCCACCTGCTTCTCAAAGTGCAAGGTCCTGAGTTTGACCTCTAGTACCAGAAAAAAAAATTATCAGGCAAACAAAGGAATAGAAAAATATGATTCAATCACCCATGTGAATTTCATGAGTAACATCCAATCAAAAATTATGAAGTATACAAAGGGGTAGAAAATTATGATTCATAACCAGAAGAAAAATAAATCTATAGGAACAGATATAGAAATTACAGAAATACTGAAATTAGCGAAAATTTAAAATAGCCATTACAAATAGGATTCAGGATGAAACAAACAGAAAGAGAAAAACTAAGGACATAAAAAAGACCCAAGCCAAGTAGGGCCACAAACACCACTTGATGGGCTGAGACAAGAGGATCTTAAATTTGAAGCCAGGCTGGACTACATACAGAGGCCTTATCTAAAAACAAACAGAGGCCAGGGGATTTAGCTCAGTGGTTCTGGCACCTGTCTTGCAAGTGCAAGGGCCCAGGTTCGATCTCCGGTTAATTATATGCAATACTGGGCCTGGAGACTCACACCCAGCAGCAACCAGTACCACATACCACAGTGCTGGACGTGGTGGCTCACGCCTATAATCCCAGCACTCGGGAGGCAGAGGCAGGAGGATTGCTGTGATGTGAGTTTGAGGCTGAGCTCAGGGCCAGCCTAAACTAGAAAGCGAGAGATCCTGTCTCAAAGATAAATAAATAAATAAATAAATAAATAAATAAAATAAAAATAAACAAGTAAAATCCTGAAATGTAATTTCTAGAGAGGAAAAACGTCCACTATTTGAAATACAGAATATACTACTGGATGACATTAATAGATGAGATGATGAAAAAATATTAGAGAACTGAAAATAGCCACATCAAAACATAAAAGGGAAGAAGTTAATAAAGCAATGTGAAGTGCATCATCGAGCAGTTAGCATATTTATAACTGGAATTCTAGAAACAAATGATGTAAGAAAGCGTATGAAAAAGACATTTGAAGAAATAGGGTAAAAAAAAATCTTTAAATTTGATGAAAATTACAAACTCAAAGATTCAAAAGAAAAAAAAATACCTACTTAGACTTCAATAAACACTCAAAAATTTATTTTAAAATTAAAAAAACAAAAAGCCATGGTGGCACATGCTTATAATCCCAGCAATTAGGAGGCTGAGGCCGGAGGAAGACTGCCTCAAGTTTGAGACTAGCCTGGACTACACGGTGAGTTTAAGGGCAGCCTAAGCTACAAGAAATAAGACTTCCACAAAAAGAAAATCTGAGTGAAATACATGGCCTGCATTCCTTCAGAATAAGAAATGTAGAGAGGACCTGGGGAGAGCTCAGAGGTACACTGGTTGGCTAGCATGCACAAAGCTCTGTCTCAAATCCCCCGTACAGACAGAGATACAGAGAGAGAGAGAAAGGGAAATACAGAAATATAAAAGACAGAACTGGGTATAGTGCTACATGCCTAAAATCCTAGCACTTGGGAAGCTGAGGCACAAGGATGAGTTCAAGGACAGCCTGGGCTACATAAGTGAGACCTTGTCTTCAAAAATTAAAAAAATATATACACACACATATAAAATAAATTGAAAGATGACTTTCTCATTTTTAAGTTTCTTTGTAGTTTAATGGAAGACTGATGAAGAAGACTCTTGTTTCTGCCCCAGCTGAAATAAAAGCAGCCAGAATCACACTTCTTCCTGAAACTACTGAAAACAAAATAAACATGAAACAACAGTTTTCAAGATACCAGACATTACAAAATAAAGGACTGAGACTTGCTAGGCTGTGGATGAGGAATGAACCTGGCTCTGCTTGGTGCAAGCAGAGCTCTGTGGACTCACGGAATAGAGGAAATTGAGCTGAGAGTTCACTGAGACTAAGGCAATTTACAGGATAGGATACCAGGAAGAAAGTTGCACAGAGAGAGAGAGATCAGAAATCTACAGAGGGATCATATGTTCAAGACTGAGGCAATGGGCTGGGAATTTAGCTCACGTGGTTCCGCACCTACCTGGCAAGCACAAGGGCCCAAGTTCAATCTCAGTACCACACACACACAAAAAAAGAGTGAGGCTGCTGGGCTAATGGGTGTGACCTGTCAATCACAGAAACCCAGGACACATTTGCAGAAAAACAGTTCCCAAGTTTTGTACCTGGGACAAACGAGAAAACACTGTCCTCAGTTCTGGCATAAGATCAAGCAGGTTTTTGATAGCACGGCCTAGATCACATCAGCTTGAAGATACAAAAGACGGCTGCCATGAACCTTGTTGCCACTGTGAGCTCTCCAGTGGCCTGCTCACCCTGAAGAGCACACTTCTCCACTCACTTTAATGGCCCAGACTCACTCTATAGAGTATACTTCTTTTCCCACCTTTAATAAATGTAAAGCCTCTAACTTTTGCACATATTTTGTCCAGTTCTTTGTTTAGGACCTCAAAAGAATCTCTAGGAGCCTACAGCAACCCAGGACCTTGGTACTGAGAGCACTGTAGGAGCTTGAACAAATTAGAGGGCAGGAAAAGAACTATTAAAAATGGATTACCGGGCTGAGGACTTAGCTTAAGTGATACAGCGCTTACCTTGGAAGCACAAGGGCCCTAGTTTGAACCCCATAAGTCCAAAAAAAAAAATTTATTACAGGAGCTGGACCAGATCCTTAGCTTGGTGGCATTGTGCCTGCTTGACAAGCACAAGGTCCTGAGTTTGACTGCCAGTACTAGGGGACAAAAGGAGATTACAGGGCCGGGGAGTTAGCTCAGTGGTTCCGGCGCCTATCTTGTAAGCGCAAGGTCCCAGGTTCGATTCCCCGGCAACCACATACAATACTGGGAGTGGAGACTTGCAACCAGTACCACATACCACAGTGCCAGGTGTGGTGGCTCATGCCTATAATCCCAGCACATGGGAGGCAGAGGCAGGAGGATTGCTTTGATGTGAGTTGGAGACTGAGCTCAGGGCCAGCCTGAACTACAAAGCAAGACCCTGTCTCAAAAAAAAGGAGATTACGGGAGCTGGGCCTGAGAGGGCACATCTGTAGTCTCAGCAGAGGTTAAGAGGATCATCTGAGCCTAGGAGTACAGAAAGACCACATTGGACAACACAGTGAGAAAAAAAGGGCCATATTTCAATAGTAGGGAGTAATTAGCTCTAACCTGATTACTGTGAAACCTAATAAATCATAATAGCAAAACCCAAAAATAAACTGTGTGTAGTGACATATACCGTTAATCTCAGCACTTAGGAGGCTGAGAAAGGAGGATCACTGAAAGTTCAAGGCCAGCCTGGGCTACACAGTGAGCTCAAGACCACCTTGAACTTGAGAGTAAGACAATCCTCAAAAAACAAAACAAAAACATATCCCAGAACCAAGTTTAATATTTATAGGAAAATAAAAATATGTAGGAAGTAAGAAGGTAAAATTCACAATAACTATCATCCAATCAAAAAATACCAGGAAAATTCATGGTGATACATGCCAGTGATACATGCCAGTAGTCCCAGCTACTAGGGTTAGCTTAGGAGTTTGATGTCAGCCTGCACAGTACAGCAAGACTCTGTCTTAAAAAGAAACCAACTTTCACTCAGAAAGAGGGAAAATATTTGTAAATCTTATGTCTGATAGAAGATAATGGAATACTACCCAGAATACACAGAGAATTTCAAAAACTTAACGAGAAAAGAGGTCAAGAAGCTGGATATTTCTCCAAAGAAGTTCTATGAATGGCCAATAAACACATGAGCAGATCCTCAATTTCATTAAATCTTTGCAACAAAAAAAGACAAATACGGATGAATCCACTAACATATAATGTAGTTAACAGAGTCAAAAATCACAGATAAAAAAGAGAATTGTGGCTGCGGGGGCCTGAGAAGATGTGAAGAGGGTAGTGTTGTTTAATGGATAGTTTCACTTTTATAGGCGGAAAAGTAATGGACAGCAACAGTGGTAACATGTGAATATATTTAATATCACTTTTAAAAAAAAGAAAGGAGGTGATACAAAACTCCCTACTAAAAACTAGAGGTTACTGGGCCGGGGATATAGCTCAGTGGTTCCAGCACCTGTCTTGCAAGCGTAAGGGCCTGGGATCGATCCCGGTAACCACATAACAATACTGGGTGTGGAGACTCACCGCAGCAGCAATCAGTACCACATACCACAGTGCTGGGCGGGGTGGCTCATGCCTGTAATCCCAGCACTCGGGAGGCAGAGGCGGGAGGATTGCTGTGATGTGAGTCTGAGGCTGAGCTCAGGGCCAGCCTGAACCACAAAGCGAGACCCTGTCTCAAAAAACCTTAAAAAAGGGGGGCCGGGGAGTTAGCTCAGTGGTTCCGGCGCCTGTCTTGCAAGCGCAAGGGCCCGGGTTCAATTCCCCGGTAACCACATAACAATACTGGGTGTGGAGATCCACACCCAGCAGCAACCAGTACTACATACCACAGTGCCGGGTGTGGTGGCTCACGCCTGTAATCCCAGCACTTGGGAGGCAGAGGCAGGAGGATTGCTGTGATGTGAGTTTGAGGCTGAGCTCAGGGCCAGCCTGAACCACAAAAGCGAGACCCTGTCTCAAAAAAAAAAAAAAAAACCTTAAAAAAAAAAAAACCCTAGAGGTTACTAAAGGAAAACTAAGATGAAAAGTATACACTATCTCTAAGAAACACATTGTATTTTTCTGAGGTGCTGGGAATCAAGCCCAAGGCCTCACATTATGCTACAGAAGTACCAAACCCTTAGCCCAGGTTATAATCCTATTAATTGCCCTGTAAGATGAAAATGATGCAAAGTTGGGTACAGAGTCATAAACTTTTTTTCTAGATCTTAATTGGCTTTGTAATTCTAGAATCAAACAGCAGTCTGGACTCAAGATGTTACCAAATGTTGTCGAGAATCTTAAATTTTTAAAATATATTTTGCTAGAAGGAAAAAATGTAAACAATGCTTTTGTACATAGGAGGAGGAAGGGAACGGGGAGAAATGGGATAAAAAATAATTTTAAAAAACCATTTTGTACTGTTTCATTAATTATAATAAACATATTCTTTTTGAAACTTTTTAAAAAAACACTTTTTTGGGGGTGCTGAGGATTGAACCCAGGATTCATGCACATGCTAAGCACATACTCTACTACTTAGCTATGCTTCCAACTCAAAGAAGCATTTTCAAAGCTCCATTCTTTCAAAGCTCCTTCTCCCCCTCCCATATGCTCTTCTTCTTCCTTTTTATTCATGTTTTGTTTTGGAACAGGGTCTCATTGCATAGTCCAGGCCAGTCTTGAACTCGCCATGAAGCCAAGCTTGCCTCAACTCACAAGTCTCCTGCTCAGCCTCCTAAGTGTAGAGATTATAGGTGTACAGCACAACCTGACAGAAGCCACCTTCTGTATATAATAAGCTTATGAACCCTGAATAGAACAATTAAAATACTGTGCTGGGGGTTTAGCCCAGTGGTTCCAGTGTCTGCTGGGCAAGCATAAGGTCCTGAGTTCAATCCCTGGCAATTATATACCACAGTTTCTAGTGTGGTGGCTCATCCTATAATTCCAGCGCTCGGAAGGCAAAGGCAGGAGGATTGCTGTGAGTTCGAGGCTGAGCTCAGGGCCAGCCTGAACTACAAAGTGAGACCCTGTCTCAAAAAACAAACAAATAAACAAAATCCCTCCAATTCAATACTCGTCAGTGCAATGGGACACACTTGAGACCTGTTACTTGGGAGTCTGAGGCAGGAGGATCACAAGTAGCTTGAGCAACTTAGTAAGGCTTGTGTCAAAATTTAAAAAAACAAAAAGGTTAGCGATATACCTTAGTGGTACAGCACTTGCCCAGTATGCCTAAGGGTCCTAGGTTTAATTTCCAGCAGTCCTAAACAATTTCCTAAATCAAATCATGTCATCTGTTTCATAATTCCTCTATTACAGACATTTATGTTGTTTCCTTTATCTATCTTATATAAATAAAGCAACTATAAATAGATAGAACCTCTTTAATTACCCCCTCAGCTTTCTCCAAAATTCATCTCTCAGTATCTCCAACTTTCACATGTGGAAATAAACATCAATTGATATTTTTACTCACTACTCTACAATCTATGCCTCCTATAATCTAATTCCTTGGGAGATCAGGCCTGGTGTAAAACACTTTTACTATATAGCCACCTTGCCTGTGGCAGTAATTTAAGCTGATAAAGCATTGGCTTCTTTGTCTTTACCCCCAAATCCTAGAGAGCTTGCCTTAATCTATATCCAAAATACTAAGGAGTATCTGGTGTGTTAAACAGTCCTTTAAGTAGTAATTACTAACTACCAAACTTAGCATCCAAGAATACTTATAGGTTAACGACATTTCTGATAAAAAAAAATTTCTTTTTTAAATTTTTTTTTTTTTTTAGGTTTTCTGAGACAGAGTCTCAACTTTGTGGTTCACGCTGGCCCTGAGCTCAGCCTCAAACTCACATCACAGCAATCCTCCTGCCTCTGCCTCCCGAGTGCTGGGATTACAGGCATGAGCCACCATGCCCAGCATTGTGGTATGTGGTACTGGTTGCTGCTAGGGTGAGTCTCCACGCCCAGTATTGTATGTGGTTACCAGGGATTGAACCTTGGTCCTTGCGCTTGCAAGACAGGCGCCGGAACCCCAGCCCTGATGAAAATATTTATTAAAAAAGTATATTCAGTGTGAAACTTTGTACAATGTCAAAAATATAAATTATGTCTATTTATATTTTTCCTTTTAAAGTGACAAAAATCTTAATATGTATGTTCTGTGTGTGTGTGTGTGTGTGTGTGTGTGTGTTTTCAATAGAGAGGGTCTCTCTCTACTGCTCAGGCTGAAATGATCCTCCAACTTCAGTCTCCTGAGCAGGTGGGACCTCAGATGTGTGTTCCCAAGCTAGGCCTCTACTGCTATTTGTTTTGCTTTGTTTTGTGTTTGTTTGTTTGACAGTATCTGGCAAAGCTACCCAGGCTGGCCCTGAACTTGCAATCCTCCTGTGTAGCCTTTCTAGTAACTAAAGTTAGAGATGAACTACTGTCTTTTTTCCTATTCTAATAATTACACTGTGTTACTTTCCAGTGTCATTCAGTGTTCATAAACATAGCACCAATTTTTATTGCATTCCCTCAGATAGAAAATGATTGATTACAGCTTGCAATTTAGTAGGAAATATTCATATCTTACCAAAAGTCCTAGGACCTTCTGTTGAATGGATGACTCAGTTGGGAAAGACTATAAAAAGAAAGAAAAATCTATAAGTATTCCCCCAAAAACATATATAATACGTAAAGGCTTAAGTAAGTAAATCAATAAATATAAAAACTGTAGATTGAAGTTCCCATTCTAACCTCTAGAACCCTCATGAAGAGTTCTAAACCTTGGTTTTCAATAAAGTGTCTGCAAGTGGTTGGGGATTCATCTGTGAGGTTCCAAAGAGCACTCAACGTAAACTTCAATGTAGTGTCCACTGAATTTTGATTGGTTTTCTGCTTCACTATTTGAAGAAGTTGCTAAAAGGAAGAAAACAATTAAATTTTCACTGTTGGGCAGTTACTATAAGTTGTGATTATTAATAACCATATATTTAAAGATCAATCTCATGGCTTAAAGCACTCCCATAAAGGATCTTATAAACAGTCCCTTGGAGCAGTCTTTTCCTTCAAATAGAAAAATATGTAAGATTTTCATAAATGCTTCTACATCTTTCTGACCAATCTGTAATTAATTACATTTATAACACAGAGCATATTTCAGAACCTGTAAGGTGGAGGGGGAGAAATGAAAGAGAAGCAAACGTTTATTAAATAGCAGCAAAACATATCCTAGTCCAGCGACGGTGAACCTGTCAGAGACCAAGTGCCCAAACTACAACCCAAAACCCACTTATTCATCTCAAAGTCCCAACACTGTAATTAAACCTGAACACTGAGGTTTAAGTTTAGAAAAACTACTGTTATCTGATGCTTGGCCAGGGGGGGCAATGCTGGGGTGACTGGGCTCATGGGCTGTCAGTGGGCTCTCTGTGCCTGTTGCAGCCTGTGTGCCACACATTTGCCACCAATACCCCCCACATTATAGTACAATTGTTATCCACCTTCTCCAGGGAAAAAAACTGAATCTGAGAAATATCACATAATTTAATCATAGTGAACTTACTGAGAAAGTTTTCCTTAAGAAAAGAAGACAGGAGGCTAAATGGAATTATGAAAGAATTAAGGTTTATATTATATGCAAGATAATAGCTTTGCAATTCTAGTTATACAATGCTGATAGTTATAAACAGTGACAGAAACCTATTACTGTTTTAGTCTAAGAACTTAAAGTTTAAAAGGCAAATGGTTTAAAACCTATGAGGCATCTATAATTTCATTTTTAGATTACATTTTTGGAGGTAAAAGGGAAGCCCAGCTAAAATAGATTCAAGAAAATATTAATGAATACTATTACTGAAAGTTTACTAGATTCAGAAAATTTTTAAAAGAAACACAAACATTTAGGTACAATTATTCACCTTAACAGCATAACAGCTAAGAGTGTGGCACTAGAATCAGGTCAGCTAAATACGCACAAACCCGGCACACCTGCAACTAATCACGGAACCTCAACCAATTTGTTTCCTCATCTATCCATTACGGGTGGTAATTAAGAATAAAAGTAAAAATCACTGGGCAGGCCAGCACATGGCTGTAATCTCATCATCCTTAGAGGCTGAGGCAGGAGGATTGTAAATCTCAATCAAGCACAAGCAACTTAGCCAGACTCATCTCAAAATAAAAAATTAAAAAGGGCTGCAGATGTAACTCAATGAGAAGGTCCTAGGTTCAATCCACAATACTGCAAAAATAAAGAGAGAAAAAGCCCAAACCTTGGACTGAATGTCAAGGTGACGTTTAGATCATGTGCTAAGCTCTGGATTCAATTTCAAACACCAAATAAACCAAACCAAACCAAAACTCAACTATCATTATCATCACTACCCCCATTGTTAATTTCTGCTGAGATCAAATTTAATTCCCCTCCTATAATTTATACAAGCAGCCTACTTCTTTAAAATCTTTGAATATGCCTCTAGCGAAAATTACTGAGGCACAAGTATTGCAAAAAGAAAAAGATGTTATGTGTGTTGCTATTGTATTTAGTTTTTAACAATACTGGAGGCTGAACTCAGGACTTTGCTTGTGCTTGGCAAATGCTCCACCAATGAGATGTACATCCCCAGCCCTTATTTTTAGACAGGGTTTTGCTGAATTGCCTAAGCTGACCTAAAATTTTTGATCCTCCTGTGTCAGCTGCCCAAATAGCTAGGATTACAGGTATACCACACTGTCCTCAGAAAAAAAGCCTTTTGAAAAGCTAAACTGTCACTCTCAAATAAAAAGTCAAAAATAAGAATCATTTCTCTCTGTTGGAGGGATGAGACAGGGTCTTAAGAGTTCAGGCTGGCCTTGAACTCCCTATGTAGCTCCAGCTGTCCTCAAATTCAGTGATCCTCCTGCCTCAGCCTCCCAAATACTGCAATTATAGGCATACACTGTCAAACTCAGTTCATTTCTCTCTTATCTAATATATATTATATTTAACTACTTAGCTTACACTCTAGGAATTAATCTTTTTCTTATTTAATTTTCCTAACAGCTACATAATGCTACTTGTTCAAAGTTCCATCCCAGCCTGAGCAATTTAGCAACATCCTGTCTCAAAATAAAAAAGGACATTGATGTAGATCAGCATAGGGTGCCGGGTTCAAAGCTTAGTACATAAAAAAACAAAAACCTTAAGATATGCTTTTTTTTGAGACAAGGTCTCACTTTTGTAATTCGGCTGGCCCTGAGCTCAGCCCTGACCTCAGCAATCCTGCCTCTGCCTCCCAAGTGTTGGAATTACAGGCCTGAGCCACCACACCTGGCACTGTGGTAGTGGCACTGATTGCGGGTGGGCACGAGTCTCCATGTCCAGCACTGCTGGACAGGGGGATTGAACCCCCCTGGCCCTTGCACTTGCAAGGAAGGTGCCAGAACCAATGAGCTAATCCCCAACCCAACATACACTTTTTAATAAGAGGGGTAAATAAAATAAACAATAGTGGCTGCAAATAATAAATGTTTATCTACTGGCCTGGCCTACAGAGAAGAGATAGGAACTTACCCTGACAATGAAGAGCTCAGCTCCAAGCTGTGCAGTTTGTTCTGTAGAAAGCTACAAGCAAGCATAAGACCAAATAAATATTCACGAACTAGTCAGGGGGCTATCATTCACTCTAACCAACTCCAAGGGCTAGAATATCTCATCAATATGACATTCTTCACTATTTAATCAGCTTGACTAAGGCTGGCTGATATGCTCACTAATCTTTCTGGCACAGAGACAGCAGGGTATAAAACAGTCCGTGTTTTTTAGGTTTTGAGGAGGTGGGGGAGTTGAGACAGGGTCTCATTGCGTAGTTCAGGCTGGTCTTGAACTCACCAGGCCATTTGAACCCAGGCCAGCCTCAAATTCGCCAATTTTCCTGCTCAGCTTCCTGAGTGCTGGGATTACAGGTGCGAGCCACTACACCCAGCCTCAGAAAACCGTAATTGTAATGGGGAACAACTGCCTGTACAAAATGATTCAGCAAGAGTCCCAGTACCTTGGCAGCCAGGATGGAGATGATAGCAACTGCCATCCTTTGCATGTTTTGATCCTCATGGTTGCAGAGCCACTGCATGACAAGTTTGGCTGCTTCGAACCTAAAAACATACAGGGTTTCACGAGTTAGTCCTAGAGGCTGAAGCACAATTTTGAAGCTCTAACTAGGAACTGATGCTCTAAGTAGGTAAGAAGAAAACTGAAAATTCCTTTCAAGGGATAGCATATAACAACCACAGAGGTTTGGACATGATGCCTCAATTGTGATGACATTTTGTAAAGAAAGATAGTTTGGAAAGTATGGTCACATCCAGTGTATTTCATTCTCCAGAATTATAACCTATCTTGTATTTCCTTCCTCTCTCTCCATCTCTCTCTCTCATCTCTCTCTCTCTCTCTCTCTCTCTCATTGGTACTAGAAATTGGACCTAAAGCCTCAGATATGCTAGGCTAGTTCCTAGTGGTAGAGACAAGGCAGTAAACAAAAATAAAATATCCCTACTTCTCATACACATTCCTTTGTTCTAGGGAAGAAGGAATGTAATAAGGAAAAGGGAAGATATGAAACGTTTAATTTTATTTCAGACAGGTGAAGATAACAACATTGATCCTTTGGTGGAAGGCAGTACTGGGTCATGGGATCTTTTTTTTTTTTTTTGAGAGTCTTGCTCTGTAGTTTGGGCTGGCATTGAACTCGTAATGCTCCTGCCTCAGTCCTCCCTCAGTCTCACCAGTGCTGGGATAACAGATGTTACCACCACATTCCACCTTGGGCGTAGTGTCTTGTACACCCTGGACAGATGATCTACCTCTAAGCTACGTTCCAGTGCTTTTTCAAATTTTATTTTAATATGGGGTCTCAGTAAATTGCCCAGGATGGCCAGGAACTTGTAGTCCTCTTGCTCAGCCTCCTGAGTAGTTGATATTAGAGGCATGTTGTACCACCCTGATGTGCTCTGGTTGGTTTTCATATGGGGTTTTTTTTCCCCTTGGTACCAGGGCCTGTATGCTTGCCTATTAGTAGGCACCGGTGCTACTGGGCTACATCCTTGGCCTGATGTTTTTAATGGATCATTTATAAACTATGTTCAGAATAAACTTCAGGAGGGCAAGGACAGAAGCAGATGAGCTGATCAAAGGCCATTACTAACTCACAACAGAAATCATTTTTAGTCTAGCCTAGGTGATAGAAAGACAGGTAAAATGCTGGAAATCCTGGATATGTTTTGGAGATTCAGCTGGGTCTGCTAAAGTGCTGATGTGGAAGAGAAACCAAATGACATTATCTCGTCCACAGGCTCCTGCTTTAAGATTCAACAGCACTTTCTTCAAGAAGCTTTCCTTCATGAGTTTACAGTGCTTTGAACACTTTACACTGTCAGAGATCCGTGATCACAGTGAAGCCACTTGACTCTCCTTTGGCTATGAGGTCCTGGAGAGAAGGGGTGACATCCCTTATGCTATGGTGACTGACACGTAAATAATGCTTAATACATGTTGGCGGAATGATTATACTGAGGTAAGATTATTGCAAATTCACTGTTGCTGTTGTTATTCTGAAGGCTTTCGTGTGTTTGTACAGCTGTACTGAAAACTGACCCCACGGTCTTAGAACTGACCTACATCCCCAAATCCCTTAAAAAAAAATTTTTTTTTTTGAGGCAAGGTCGTGTCAAATTGCCTACCTTGGGCTCAAACTTATGATCCTCTTGCCTCAGCCTCCCAGAGTGCTGGGATTATAGGCATGTGCCACCAACCCAGCTCTTAAAGCCATTTTTTTTTTCCTGAGATAGGGTTTCCCATTGTAGTTCAAACTGGCCCTGAACTCACTATATAGCCCAGGCAAGCCTTGAACTCACAGCAATCCTCCTGTCTGTGCCTCTTGAGTGCTGGGATTACAGGTGTGAGCCACCACACTCACTGTGGTATGTGGTACTGATTGGTGGTGGGCGGAAATCACCATGACTGACATTGTGGTATGTGGTTACCAGGCATCGAACTCAGAAACTTGCACTTGCAAGGCAGGTATTGGAACCAATGAGCTAAATCCCAGCCCTTAAGGCCATTTCTGATTTGGCTCATTATTGGCATTCTTTTTTTAAATCACTGCACTACCGAGCTACATCCTAGCCTGGCCTTTTTCTCTATTACTTCAATTTGTGCCTGCACATTAGTAATAAATAAATCTGTCAGAAGTTTAGGTATAATGTTGCCTTACACTCACAGCATTCTAGGACTCCAGCATGCACTCATACTTTGAAACCTCTTTTTCTCCCTCTCCTATGCTTACTGTGAACTGAACTACTCATCAGTTCCACATACACACACCTGCAATTATTCAACAAGATAGCCTGGTGACTAAAGGCTCAGATTTTAAAGACAGATTTTGAATTGTAGTTCTATTTACTCTTTTATTTTTTTAAGACAATGTCTCATTATGTAGTTCAGGCTGGCCTTGAACTCATTATGTAGCCTAGAGTGGCCTCCTTCTCGCAGCAATCCTCCTGCCTCAGCCTCCTAAGCACTGGGATTACAGCTGTGTGCCACCACACCTGGCCCTCTTCTTATTCTTCATAATAACAACGGAAGGGAGAGATTTAGCTCAGTGGTGCTATGCCTGCCTCACAAATGCAAGGAACCGAGTTCAATCCTCAGCACCTCCCCCCCCAAAAAAATCCCAACAGAATAGATTATTTTATCATGGGCATTCATGCAGACCAATCATGAATACTGCCATGTACTTTGACCACTCAGTTCGCTACATCTGGGCTAGGGTGTTGCTCAGCAGCCCAATTCTTCCCTGGTATACATAAGGCCCTAGGTTCAATCCCAGGACCAAAAGGGGAAAAGATGGAAGGAAGGAAGGAACTCGTCAAAGTGAGGCAGGAAGATTCCAGGATCAAGGCCAGCCTGGGCAATTTAGCAAGATCTCATCTTTAAAAAAAAAAAAAAAGAAAAAGGCTCTGAAATCAATCTGAATTTAAACCTAGACTCTGCTACTTATTACCTTGAACAAGTTACTGAGCCCTTCGGTGCCTGTGCCTGTTTCCTCCCCTGTAAGATGAAGATTGTAACAATCACAATCTCACTGGATGGTGGGAAAGACTGAAGCAGCACATGTAACACTTCACGAGACTGATGCGCTATCTACTGCGTTAATGAGGCTCCCCCACGTAAAACTTCAGCCCGGGGCCTGGCACGAACAGCGAGTGCTTCATCGATGTTCGTTGTTACTATCTCAAGTGCCATCACTAACATGAAGTCTTTAATGATCAATCAAATGGATTCTTTCTTTCCTTGTTTAGAGACCCAATTTATTCTATCAAATCTCTTCTATGAAAAATTCTGTCTCATGTTGTACTCATTCAGTCATTCACCCACCCGTCCACTACACATGCGCCTAAATACTAGAGCCCATGAGATGAAGCAGTCCTAGCCGCTGACCACACTCAGTTCTAGCATAGTGCATGTTATGATTTGTATCTAGATGTCCCCCAAAGCTTCATGCAGACCTAGGAGGGGGTTTTTAGAAGTGGCTGGACCTAGTGTGTGTGATGCTGGACTGATTCGTGCTGGGACTTGAGGATTAAAGCTGCCCCTCCCTGGGTTGCGTGCTACCTGGTAGCATAGATAGGATGCAAGGGGGGACAAGGCGGTCATCACTTGTTGCTTGCTCTTGTTGCTGCCCTCCCACCTTCCTGCCTTCTGCTTGAAATGAAGTGGCCCTCCTCCCTAAGCCTCCTGAGGGTAGGGATTATAGGTATGTACATCCATGTCCAACTAATATATCTTCTTTTTTTTAGGGTGTTTTGTTTTGTTTTAGTTTTTTTAAAACAGGGTCTTAATCTGTAGTTCAGGCTGGCCCTGAACTTACTAAGTAGTCCAGGCTGGCCTCAAACAAGAGGCAATCCTCTTCTTGCCTCTGCCTCCCGAGTGCTGGGATTACAGGTGTGAGCCACCACACCAGCCAGCATTGTGGTACTTGGTACCAGAGATTAAACTCGGGACCTTGTGCTTGCCAGACAGATGATGGAACCACTGAGCAAAATCCCTGACCCTGTTATATCATCTTTATAGTTTCCAAATTATAACATCAGAAAATAAGGGACACTCTTTATTTATTTACTTATTATTATTTTTTTTTTAGGTTTTTTTTGAGACAGGGTCTTGCTTTGTGGTTCAGACTGGCCCTGAGCACAGCCTCCAACTCACATCACAGCAATCCTCCTGCCTCTGCCTCCCGAGCGCTGGGATTACAGGCGTGAGCCACCACGCCTGGCACTATGGTATGTGGTACTGATTGCTGCTGGGTGTGAGTCTCCACACCCCGTACGGTATGTGGTTCCCGGGGATCGAACCTGGGTCCTTGCGCTTGCAAGACAGGCACTGGAACCACTGAGCTAAATCCTCGGCCCAGGGACACTCTTTATACTTAATAGAATTGCTACATGGCTTCCCTTAACTTTCACTTAAAATTTTTTTCCATAATTCAATATTAAATAATAATAAGAGGTATGCCACAAAGAAAAGAACATTAAACCTAAAAATACAAAGGCCTAAGTCAGTCTAGCTTCCCAGGAATTAGTCACAAAAATCATGAACACGACACAGAATCTTTATAAAACTCTATTCCTTTTGGGGTTTTTGTTTTGATTTTTGAAAAAAGGCCTTAATGTGTAGCTCAGCTAATCTTGAACTCATAATCATGATTCTCCTGTCTCAGCCTCCTAAGTGCTGGGATTACAGGTGTGAGGCACCAAGCCTGGCAATTCTTCATATTCTGAGTGGACAGAATAACGAACACAATACATGATATAGTGTGGTTATTCTGTAAACTCTAACCAACATAAATTCCTGTTTGACAGTCTTTATTTTATTTTTTAAAAATGTGTTCTTTATTGTTATTGTTGGTTGTTTGTGGGTACCAGGGAATGAACTCAGGACCTCACACTTACCAGGTAGGTGCTGTGCCAATGAACTACATCCCCAGCCTGACAGTCTACTTTTAAATGACTCTCACTACACCAAATAATAACACACAGCAACTTCTTAAGTCCTATTATCTAGTAATTTTGATTCATATAAAGTACGCATAACCGAAGCAAGAATACTAGTACAGTGTATTCACTGTTCTGACCCTTTGTCAAGGCACACTACTGTTTCCTACAAGTTATCAATACCTACTACTTTTCCATAAACAAAGCCCTGGGCCTTCAAGAAAGTACAAAGAAAAATATTTTATTTAACTCCTCTCTGTTTCAAAGAATTGTTTTTTTCCCTACTAAACCTAAGAAGGAAAAATTCAACATTGGTATATAGTACACATTGCTTGAGCTAAAAGTCATAGACCAAAAGACAATAAATACTCATTACATTTTTAAGAAATAGGAGGTAAAAGATAAAGCATTTGGATAAGTACTAAGTTTGTACAAAGAAGCTAGATATGCCACTCTTTGAAAAGCAAAGGGATCTACCGTATAATATACAGAAATAATTTAACGCATTTCATAAGACTAGAACTCAACTTTGCTGAAGCTTCATATTCCACAAGGATACCTCCAGTGCCAATCCATGAACAGGCACTTCTTTTTTCTCCTATGCATCAATGCCATAGTTTTCATGGGCAGAAGTCATGGACAAAAGCCAGGAGGTCACCCAGGACCTTTCCCCATTCTGCCCTAAGCAGGGTTAGAGGACAGCTATCCTCTCCTTGGCCTTCTCCTCCACTTCAGTCCTGTTGTTATCAGGGGATCCTGAGGCCACGGCTTCCTTGGCCTTGAAACTCTCTCCATACACAGGAAGTAGGTACTGTCCAACCTCAGCCTGAGCTTCTTTGACCTGCTTCGGGCTCAGATTCCTTAACTTTGCAGTTGCTTCTCAGACTCCAACAGTGGCTGGATGCCCTGAGATGGACCAACCATGGTTATGGCAACTGAGGTTGAGGCAAGTGATCCAGAATGATGTGATGGCCTTTTGGGTCAACTGACACACAGCCCCGGATCCACACTTCTATAACCAATATACATTCTCAAGCTAAGTGCTATGAAAACGGCTCAAGAAAGTCACTGCACTACATTTGACAGTAGATTTAGTATCTTTTAAAGCAATCTCAACCCAGGGCATCTGGGTTTTTTCGTTTTGTTTGTTTTTTTATTCTTTCCAAATAAATCTCACTATGTAGTCAGGCTGGCCTTGAATTCATTATGTAGTCAAGCTGGCCTTGACCTTGGGGTGACCCACTTGCCTCACCATCCTCAGGGCTGGGACTACACCAGTGCACCACTCTTCCCAGTCAATCAAGGCTTTTTAACTGACAAGAAATGACTCAAGTCAGACTTCTAAAATTTTTAATTTTAAGTTTTAGAGTTACCACTTGCCTGTTGAATGGAACATCTTGAAGGATCCGGTCACTGCAAAGTGAAAGGAGGCAATTCTTCTGTAACTAAAGAAAAGGAAGGGGGGAAATCTGAATAAAATATTACTGTCATCTTTTATTTTTCCACTTGGGCTGGGAATTGAACCCAGGGCTTTAGGCAAGTGTTTATCCCCTATCTGTTGACCCAGTGTCAAGGAATTTTAGCAAGCCTGCTTTGAAGATAGCTGACTCCAACTTAAGAGTATAAGGAGCTAGGAGTCTACATTTTGTCCTCCATAGAAAGGCTAATAGTCTTGGATCTCTTTTAAATTAAAGTGAAAGTGCTGGGTGTGTTGGTATGCACATGTAATTCCAGCACTCAGGAAGTTGAGGCAGGAGGATCACCATAAATTCAAGGCCAGCCTGGAGTATATAGTGAGTTTAAGGCCAGCCTGAACTACATAGTGAGAACCTGTCTCAAAAAAAAAAAGCTCTTGAAAATTTTGGGGGTTGTTTTGTTTTCTTTCTGAGACAGGGTCTCCCTTTATAGTTCAGTCTGTTCCTGAGCTCACTATGTAGCCCAGGCAAGCGTCAAACTCACAACCGTCCTCCTGCCTCTGCCTCCCAAGTGCTGGGATTACAGGCACGAGTCACCAGCCTTGTGGCTCAGCACTGTGGTATGTAGTTAATGAGGATCAAACTTGGGACCTTGCACTTGCAAGGCAGGCACCGGAACCACTGAGCTATAAATCTCTGGCCCCCAATTTTTGAAAATTTTTAAAGTGACAGTTTATTACAAGAAAGAAGTACAGCAGGCTACCTCATCCATAGAGTAGGCTAGTTAGAAACAAAGCAGCCCCAGAAACAGAGTAAAATTAGCTATTCCACAGAGTGAAGTAAAAAATAATTTTAGATAATACAATCAAATAAGCGTAAATAAAAATATGGATCATTCACCAACCACTAAAGTATATGCTAGGTTCAATCCCCAGTACTGCAGAAAAGAAAAAGAAAGAATATGCCATCATAACAGAAGGATGATTCAGGTTACTACTGTATTCTTTTTTTGGTACCAGGGATTGAATTCAGGACCTTGCACTTGGTAGGCAGGCACCGTGTTGCTGAGCTAATCCAGGCCTGGTTACTGTATTCTTATGAAACAGAATCATGAACTTTAAGGAATAACTTTAAAGAAATGTCTTATTATATATTGTTAAGCTTTCTGACTTGGAAAAATGGCTCTAATATTTTAAAAAGCTTCCCACATATTTATCGGAAGATCTTACCTAAAGAAGACTTACAATAAAGGAGCTCAGTCATAGAAAACAAAACTCAGATTAATGGGATATATAAAGTTAGTCAAACACAAAAACTGATATAAAATCAATACTTGCTTCATGGGAGATGAATAGATATTATATAATAGAAAGAATGGCAGATTAAAAAAAATAGTACTAAATCCCAATGACATTCTGAAGCCAAGTGTACTTATTTAAGAGGGTTTCACAGGGGCCAGGAATGTAGGTCAGTGGCACTGCACCTGCCTGGCAAATGCGAAATCCTGAGTTTGAGCCACAGTACTCATGCAGGAATAAAGAGGATTTCACAAAAGTTTTATATTAACCCCTGGTAAAGATGATAGAACAGTCTAGACTATACCTGACAATCCATTTACCTCACCTGAAACATGCAGTTATCTGGCAAATGGGTAACTAAAGAGGTACCTTGCCCCTCATGCCACTTTTCTCATTTCTCTCACAAAGTAAGTATAGTGGATCCTTGACTTACGAACTCATTTGGCTCCCAAGAGCTGGCTATAGCTCAAATTTTGTCAAGACAGCTGAGATCTGGGCCGGGGATTTGGCTCAGTGGTTCTGGCACCTGTCTTGCAAGCCCAAGCACCCAGGTTTGATCCCCGGTAACCACATACCATACTGGGCGTGGAGACTCACGCCCAGCAGCAACCAATACCACATACCACAGTGCTGGGTGTGGTGGCTCACGCCTATAATCCCAGCACTCGGGAGGCAGAGGCAGGAGGACTGTGGTGATGTGAGTTGGAGGCTGAGCTCAGGGCCAGCCTGAACTACAAAGCGAGACCCTGTCTCAAAAAAACCAAAAAAAAAAAGACAGCTGAGATCTGAATGCTTACCTGGCTATACTTATGGACAACAAGAGGCAAGTAAATCTTTCATTATCCCAATTACCTCAAGTTGTTTGTGTGTCAGACCTGTCTTAACTTGACAGTCCATTGTAATTATCTGTGCTGGATCCACCGAGAGCCAATGATGTTATCCCAGTTAATCTGTGTAGAAAGCCCATTCCTCCTCTACACAGAAACTTATTTTCCTTCGTAATTCAGCTCAAGGCAGATATTACATCTCTGAGGAAGCCTTCTTAATTTTCAGCTGCTTGAAATGCTTTTCTTGTGCTCCCAATATACAGGCTAAATTGCTTTTATCCAAAACACTTGCTCAAAAATAGTTCAGATATCAAGTTTTTCAGGATGTGGAGCATTTGCACATTTTACCAATTGAGCATCACTAACCTGAAAAGGTCAAAATCCAAAAGCTTTTGAGAATCAGGTGTCAAAATTTTGTTTGAGTCATTTCTGATTTTGGATTTTTGCTTAGGGATGATCAAGTTGTCCTTTGGGGGGCAAAGACAGTATTGGAGATCAAACCCAGGGCTTTGCATATATGCTTTCCCACTGAGCCACATCCCTTACATCCTTATCCCTCAAACTTCAATGTGTACACAATATTTTTTTTTTTTCAGGACTGAGAATTGTTGTAGCCAGAGCCTTCACACTGAACTACATAGCTCTTTTACCTTACTTTTGAGATAAGGGTCTTGCTAAATTGCTATATTGTCTAGGCTGTGTTCAAATTTGCAACATTTCTGCCTTCTTCTCCCAGGATGCTAGGATTACAGGCATGCACTACCAGATCCAGCTCAGCTTTAATCTATTAACTTTAATTAGATAGAGGTAAGAAACTGTAAAAAGGAAAACCTAGATTCCTTCGAGAGAAAGAGGGTCTTGCTATGTAGTTCAGGCTGGCCTCAAACTCATAGCCATCTTCTTGCCTCAGTCTCTCAAGTGCTGGGACTGCATGCATGTACCACCATGCCTGGCTCCAAAGAGGACTATGTATAAGTATTTGTGTAAGGACTATCTGTGTGCTTACCTGCTGGTGATTGGGAAAATGTTCCATAGCCTTGAGCAGCAAATGGGTCACATCAGCGAGGAGTCGGACAGGCATTCCTGCAGCAAGATCCTGCTTGGTTAGGTTAAATACACAGGCACTTGCAGCCAACTGCACTGGTAAATTCATAGGGTGATTTCTCATCCCAGTGACCACAAGCTGGAAAAAAAATTAGTCTTAACTCACCTCATAAGTAGAAGCCAACCTTAAAGAGCAACATTACTTTGTTGGTCTATAATAATTTTAAAGATGTCTTAAGTACTTTCCCATCCTCATTACAAGGAGCCTAGCACATTAGCAGTTACTCATAAATAGTTTCTGCTGACCTAGTCAAGGCAGGTATCTAGCTGTTCATACCTACAGATTTCTCTGGAAAGCAAAATAAATGACTGGATCGTTTTTACAAAGGTGCTCATTTTTCTACTGCTAAAACCTCGTAAAGTCCCAGTATGTGGGAAGCGTGAAAGATAAATGTTCACTGACTGGAATAGGGTAAAGTAGTGACAAATTTCACTTTCAATCCCCACCTTTCCTTTCCATGAGAATACTGGTAAAGTTGGAGAGTGATAGAACTCATTCACCTCTCCATGGCCTCCCCTTTGTATCTTCCTCAACCACCCCAAATCCTCTCTCTATTTCTTACTGTTGGCTAAAGACCTCACTTTCAACAACACTAAGAAAAGGAAACAGGGGCCAGGGATTTAGCTCATGTGGAACCACACCTACTTTGGAAGAAAATGAACAAAAGCCCTTCAAATTCTCACTAGCACAGGGCAAATGCCCTTACCATAAATGATCCTCTTTGAGCTCCTCTCTAGAGATGACCTGCTTCTACGGTGCTGAGCCTGAGCCCAGGACCCCAGGCACACTGGGCAAGTGCCCTGCCACCCAGCTACCCTCCAGGCCAATCCCCCCTTTTATATGCCCTATTGTTTCCTTGTCTGTGCATCGGCATCAGCTGATTCCTCCTACAGCGATTTTGTTCTTCTGTACTGGGTCATTCGTTCTGGCATAAGCAGTTTTGTCTCAGCTTAAAACCAAAGCCCTCTTTTAATCCCACTTTCTTAGTCAAGTACCCTTTTTCTTAACTTCCCTACATTCCTTAATTTCTGAATCATTCTCTGACTGGATAGTTATCAATCAGGACTACAAATCTAGGCCTTTGTTGTTCCAGTTCTCAGAAACCTCCCCTCTCCCACAAAACACAATGAACAAGGAATTTACCAAGTGCCAAATCCTCTGGTATACAGAGAGCGGGGCAGGTACCGAGGACAACACTGGGGATGAAATATACTGGCTTCTATCCAAGCACCCCATTCCCAAAATACAAGACAGGAAGTCAAATTGATTCAGCTCTGCCACTGACTTATTCTTAGCTAACCACAGACCCTCAGCTTCACAATCTCTGTAACAGAAGATAAAGTCTATCTCTTCAGACGGTTGTGCCCACTAAATAAAGTATTAAATATAATGTAGTCCCATGCTCACTAGCTCTCAATATTCAGTGCAAGAATCACCTTGGAAGTTTATTCAAATGCAGATCCCTTTGGGGTTCACAGTTTTTCAGGGGTTTAACACAGCTGCACACTTAGCTACACTGCTAGTCCTTTTTATTCATGTATTTTGAGACAGGGTCTTACCAAGTTATTCGGGCTGTATTCAAACTTGTGATTCTCTTGTGTTATGGTTTATATCTAAAATGTCTCCCCAAACCTCACACACTCACAGGTGGGCTTTGGGGAGGTGACTAGATTAACTGGTGTGTGGCACTCAGAAATGGATTAGTCTACTGATGGGTTAGCTAGGTGTGACACTGGGAGGTAAAGCCAGGTGGGAAGAGGTGAGTCACTGTCGGTCTGCTGTGAGTCTAGCTCTTTCTCACTCTTTTCTCGACCTCTCTCTCCTTCTTGCATGCTCTGCCACGACCTGTTTCTCATCTATGATGCCCCCTGCCAGAACACCTTGCCTTGCAGCTATCTGACTATGGACTGAAACCTCTACACACTGTGTGCCAAATAGACTTTACCTCCTTTAACTTGTGGGTGTTGGATATTTGTCCCTAAGACATCCCACCATGAGTAGCTGGGATTACAAAGGCACAGACATGCTTTTAAAATAAGCAATACCAGACTTCTAGTGTGAACAGACCACATTTTGATAAATATTGCTCTAAGCAACGAACAAGATTAAGAATCCCCTTTATTGTCCTCTTTTGGCTTCCTTAGCAATGTGTGTGCCTTGCAAGCACAAGGTTCTGAGTTTAATCACAGATGCCAAAAACAAAAACAAAAGCTCCAAACGCACAGAAAGTTCATAGAATTCTAATTCTGTATTTCTGAAAAGACTAAGTAGAAAGAATGCAGGGTTAACATATACTGCAATGTATTAATTCCAGTTATACTCACATTTTCTACTCTAGCTGGTGAAAAAATATTACAGTGATCTCTGATTTTAGGTAATTAAGTATGTCCTGGAAAGCAGTAATACTGTTTCATGAGAATAACTGAAATCTCAAAAACACTACGCAATTGTCTTGTCATTTAAATAATTGAAATCACACATTCACATTGTTACATTATAAATACAACTCAAAGACTGAATAGAAATTTTCTTAAGCAGTTATCCTAATTTTAATAACCAGTTCCTTATTCTTACCTTTAAAATTTCTGGCTTTGTTTTCTCCATCACATGAGTCAGGCTAAAAAGGTGAAATAGAGCTTCCCGGACAAAAAAAGCCCGCTCACTGTACCGCTTCAATGCTTCTGCAATCTGAGTTTCATTGGCTTCTCCAGATACCTTAGAACACAGCCAAAAGATTACTTTCCAGATGTGTTTTCAACCTTCTAACTGTATCTCAACATCAACTGTAAAGACAGCACCCAAGATAGTTATATAAGACTTAAAATAAATGAATTATTACTTTGAACACAATCAAATAGTCATCTCTAGGATGCATATTAGACAGGCTCCGAACTTACCATAAGCCTGGGGGTAAAATTTTCTATATTAGGGGCCGGGGATTTACCTCAGTGGTTCTGGTGTCTGCCTGGCAAGTGCAAGGTCCAGACTTTGAGCCCAGTTACCACAAAAAACAATACTGAGTGTGGTGACTCATGCCTGTAAACCCAGCACTCCATGACCACATACCACAGTGCTGGGTGTGGTGGCTCATACTTACAATCCCAGCACTCAGGAGGAAGAGGCAGGAGGACTGCTGTGAGTTCCAGGCTATCCTGGGCTACACAGTGAGCTCAGGGCCAACCTGAACCATAAAAGCGAGACCCTGTCTCAAAAAAAAAAAAAAAAAAATTCTACACTAAACTTAAATCTCAATATATTTAACACTCTTTATAAGGCTTTACATATCATTAGGCTCTTGTCTGCCTCCCTACGCCATAGCTTTTTTTGACACAGTCTTGCTAAATTGCCCAAAGTGGTCTTTAACTTGCAGTTCTCCCATCTCATCCCACAAAACAGCTGGGATTACAAACACAAGGTACCACATCCAATTTCCTATCTGCCTTTTAAATTTTTATTTTCTTTATTTATTTACCTATTCTAGAGATTGATCCCAGGACCTTGGCACTGAATTAATTCTCAGCCCTTTCAGCTTTTTATTTTGAGACAAGGTCTTCCAATCTGTCTATTAAGGTAATCCTTTTCCCATAGCTCACGATGTTATAGCTATACTGGTCCTTTTTTTTTTTTTAGGTTTTTTGAGACAGGGTCTCGCTTTGTGGTTCAGGCTGGCCCTCAGCTCAGCCTCAAACTCACATCACAATCCTCCTGCCTCTGCCTCCCGAGTGCTGGGATTACAGGCGTGAGCCACCACGCCTGGCACTGTGGTATGTGGTACTGGTTGCTGCTGGGTGTGGGTCTCCACACCCAGTACTGTTATGTGGTTACCGGGGAATCGAACCCGGGTCCTTGCGCTTGCAAGACAGGCGCCGGAACCACTGAGCTAACTCCCCGGCCCCAATATACTGGTCCTTTTCTTTACTTCCCTGATAAGCTAAATTTTTTTTCAGCAATGCCTACTCTACATATAATGTCTACTCTAACTAAAACCTCCCACACTCTACTTATTAAATGACTAATTTCGACTTACCCTTTTAGCTCAAATTAAACACTTCTTTACCAAGGTCTTCCCGGACCTTGTTCTAAATTAGGTTCCCTAAAACATCTCTTTCATGGCTATTATCATAAAAGCCCATTTTCCAATGGACTAACCCTTTCATTCATTCACTTACCCCAACAGCCAAGATTATGTTTAGTTCAGAATAAGCACTAAATATTCACCAAATAAATTTATTAATTTTCCCAGGTTTATCAAACTTCCTAGGAGGTTCTGTTCAAAATTAAGTCTGAGTTTTCCATTTAGATAATTAATATAGTTATCTTTAAATTGTGGTTCAGATACTACCAGATAAGCAAATATAAATAATGGAAAGTGGCTCCTTGGTCCAACTAGTAAGTGAAAATGAAATAATTAAAATACTCCCACAATCCCCAGTAACTTAATAGTTAATACTGGTACCTATAATCTGCAGCACAAAAACCACAAAGCGAGACCCTGTCTCAAAAAACCTAAAAAAAAAAAAAAAAAAAGGACCAGTATAGCTATAACATCGTGAGCTATGGGAAAAGGATTACCTTAATAGACAGATTGGAAGACCTTGTCTCAAAATAAAAAGCTGAAAGGGCTGACTGGTTAATACTGGTACCTGCTAACACTCCAGAAAAAGAAACAAGTCCCATTAGGTACTTACTCTCTCAGTGAAAGAGCACAGCCCTTAAGGACTCTGCCAAAGGGATTCAACACTAACCTCATTACACCTCAAATTCCAGTTGGCAATTTGCAGCAAACAGAGAAATATGTACCATAAGTATAAATAGGCAAGGAAGAAAATGTTCTATGTCCAAAGGACTGAATTCTTCGACAGACAAGTTTTAAGAAAAAGAAAGGAATGGAGGAAGAACTAAAAGACATCAAAAATGTTAAAACAGGCAAGATTAACCAAAGTGTCTGAAGCTAAACATATGGGTCACAAAACTATAAAGAAATGCAAGGACTTCATTATTATTATTACAGTCAGGCCAAAGCTTCCTTTTTGAAGGATGGAGTTATACACAGAACCAGGCACACAGAACAGCCTGAGATAGCTGGCAAAGTTCTCTGAGGGACAATCTCATGCATGTTTGCCTTATTTTCACTTGTTAAGCTCTAGAATTGTTATTTATCATTTTATATTGGTTTTATTTCACAAAAAGGTAAAAACATGCATTCAAGAAAATGTCATTCAGAGAAGTATAATTTCCATAACGGGGAAGATTTAGTCCTTTCTGGTAATACCATTATACAGGGAGACATAAAAAAAATCAAATATTTAAACTCAGTAAGTAGGTATATTTTTGTTTTTAGACAGGGCCTTGCTTTGTACTTCAGGCTGGTCTTGAAGCCATTATATTGCTCAGTTTGTCCTTGAACTCACAGCAATCCTTCTGCCTCAGCCTCCCAAGTGCTGTAGATTATAGGTTTGCACCACCACACCACACCTGGCAGTAACTAGGAAAATAAAATATTCATAGAGGAAATTCAAGCTCTGAGGAAATCAGAGGATGTATCATGGCTTACATTACAACCACTGATAGGATATGCTGCAAAGGACTAGCTCTAAAATGAATTTGACCACAGTACTGTTGTGTAACAAATGACACAGCACACAGTGGTAATTGTTAAAGGTTGCAGTGGAAGTATCTTTACAAAATGCCTCTTGAAGTTTCTATTTATGTATAATACTCATAAATACAAATTGATTCTGATTGCACGTTCACACATATAGGCAGTTACTGAATAACAAATTTTTCAATTTGTTCAGTTCTTTCTGAATCACCACGAACTTCTTAGATTTGGAAAGACATTGAAGTGTGAAATAAAAAAGTCATAAGGGAGAAAACATAAAAAAGTAATCTCAAACTTCATTTACTAGTATCTGGTTAGTTCCAACCACTTTATCAATCTCTTATATGCATTACAACTTCAAGTCATGTTTAAATATACAAATAAAGAACTGTTTGTTCCTGGAATACTAAATACTCTAATGTCATTAGGTAGATGTTTTATTCAGTGATTAAGACAACTTTAGTGATAAGCCTTTAAATTAAGCAATATGGCACCTCAAACTATAAGGATCTTCAATTAATCTCATTTGATAAAAAAAAAAACCTTCTAATATCTGTATGTACCAGTTTTTTTCAGTTTCAAATAGACACAAAAATCAGTAACATTCCCTGCACCAATAATGAATCCACAGAGAAAGAAATTAGGAAAACAGTATCATTCACAATAGCTTCAATTAAAATTAAACTCACATGAATTAACAAAGGAAGTGAAAAAAATCTTTGTAATGATTATTCTGAGAATATTTGAGAAATTCTGAGAAAATATCTGAGAAATTCTCAGAATATTCTGAGAAAAACCAAAAAAGATAGTAGAAAAAGAAAAGATATCCTCTGTTCCTGGGTAGGCAGAACCATTGTCAAAATGGATATATTACCAAAACTGATATATATATTTAATGCAATCCCAGTCAAAATACCAACAATATTACTTACAGAACTAGAAAAAATAATCCTAAAATTATTACAGAACCAGAAGAGACTCTGAATAGCAAAAGCAATCCCAGGCAAGAAGAGCAAAGCAGGCAGCATCATAATCCCAGATTCAAGTTATACTACAAAGCTATAGTGACAAAAGTAGCATGGTACTGACAAAACCAGATACCTGGATCAGTAGAACTGAACAAAGAAACAACCCCTGCACATTCAGCCATCTGATCTTTGACAAAGAGGCCAGAAAAACAGTGGATCAAAACGAGCCTCTAACAAATGGGGTGGAAAAAGTGGCTATGTACATGCAGAAGACTGCACCTAGCTAGATTCACATCCCTCACCATGTATTAAAATTAAAATCAACCAAAGATTTACTATTAAAATAGAAACAATCTGCCGGAAGATAAAATTCAAAGACAGGTATAAGCAAGGACTTTCTGAACAAAGTATCAATTTCATAAGAAATAGTATCAAGAGTCAATAAACAGAACCATACCAAATTAAAAGGTTTCTGTGGAGCAGCAAAAACAATCAAGAATGAAGAGACAACCTACAGAATGAGAAAAAAATTTTACCCAGCTACTCCTTAGACAAGACTACTGCATAGAACAACTGAAGAACTCAAAAAAAAATTAGACCTCCTCAAAATAAAAGGTCCAATCAAAATATGGGCAACTAAAAGGACTAGATATTTTTCAGAAGAAAAAGTATATAAATGGTCATTAAACAGAAAAAAAAAATGTTTAACATCTCTGGCCACACTGAGATTGCAAACAAAACTAGAAGCATCACAATACTGTACTGAGATAATTTTTCAAACACGGTTTTCACCAACTATGCTAAATTAGTCAATTCTTTTCCATTAGGGGCAGGAGGATATGAGGGATTGAACCCAGAGCCTCACATTGAACTATAGTCTCAGTCCTTTTTATTTATCATTTTTTTTTTTAAATTTTGAGACAAGGTCTTGCTAAACTGTCAAAATTGGTGTGAAACATGTGATCCTGTAGCCTCAGCCTATAAACTTGGGATTACAGGTGCATACCACCACAACCAGAAAAATAAAACAATTCTAAAAAAGGAAACAGCAATTTTAGCTCTCTCTCTCTCTACCATGGTATTACATTTCAGCTTTCAAATCAGTAGTGAACAAAAGGAGTGTTGACTTTTGCATATACATTAATAAAGGTCAAAGTTCTGAAAATGTTTTTGTTTTTTTTAAAAAGTCATTTTTAACAATGATTCTTAACTTTGGTTGATCACTACATTTACCTAAGACATTTGTAACAAATTTATGTCAAGGGTGTCATAGCACACATCTCTTATCTCAGCATTCAAGAAGGGAGGCAGGAAGAACATCTTAAGTTCAAGACTAGCCTGGGCTACATGGGGAGTTCAAGTCCAGCCTGGATCACACAGTGAGAATCTGTCTCAAAATACCAAGTAAATAAATAAAAAGAAAAACATTTATGCAACAATCCAACTTCCCTAACTATTACACAGGCCTTTGCATGTACTATTCTCTGTATATAACACTCTCTGTCAAGCTATCCCCTTAAGTTCTCTGCTCATTCATCCCTACTTCAGAAAAGCCTTAATGATGTCAGATCTCTCTGCTAAACATTTCCATATATACTATTGTGTACTTTCCAGATTCTTAGACTGTAAGTTTAAAGTATAAGTAAATAAATACAAACCCATAACAGATTTTTTTATCATGTCACCACCACAGCCATTAGACTAGTCTCCTTAGAAGGTGAATCCTACAGCTTTTTCATCTTTAAACCCAAAAGTGTGTATCAAATCCAATTAATGTTTGTGAAACTAAATTTAAACCATTAAACACAAGAAACCTTAAGAGAATTTTTACCATTTCTATAGTGTTTTCCTCTGAGAGCTTCACAGCTGGATTATACTTTGTAATTACTAATCTTTAGAAAAATTCTGCAAGGTAGGAATAATATCTATTCTATAAACAAAGTAAATAGAAACTCAAAATTAAGCTACCCCAAAGCTTGCTCAGAGTGAGGAAGTATGAAAGCTGGGCTTTTACATAAGACTCTGACTCTAAAACAATCCTTTGCCCTAAATCAGTAATAGCAAACCTATGACATGTGTGTCACAGCAGACTGTTTTTTACTGAAAGCTCTCTGAGATCCACTACCACTGCCCTATACAATTTGCTGCCATGTGAATAGTTCCCAAATACTAGCCGTTCATCCCAACAGTCTAAGCAACTAAGACTTTGGTCAGCCTAACAAAATAATGCTTTTGTTGGGCTGGGGAGTTAGCTCAGTGGTTCTAGTGCCTGTCTTATAAGCGCAAGGGCCCGGGTTCGATTCCCTGGTAACCACATAAAATACTGGGTGTGGAGACTCACACCCAGCAGCAACCAGTACCACATATCACAGTGCCAGGCGTAGTGGCTCAAGCCTGTAATCCCTGCACTCGGGAGACAGAGGCAGGAGGACTGCTGTGATGAGAGTTTGAGGCTGAACTCGGGGCCAGCCTGAACCACAAAGTGAGACCCTGTCTCAAAAAACCTAAAAAAAATTAAAAAATAAAAATAAAATAATGCTTTAGTTGTTGTTTTGTTTTGTTCTTGTTTTTTACTTTTGAGACAGGGACTTCCCAAGTTTGTCTTGAACTCTTGGAAATCTCCCTGCCTCATCTTCTCGAGTGCTAGGATTACAGAAGTGTGCCACCAGTTAAATTAACACATTTTTAAGGTCTAACCTTCAAATGTCCTTCGCCTGTGAGGAATTCAGAGTAACCAGCATCAGTGGCCAGCAAACCTACAAACTGCATGCTGGGCCGTTGCTGTATAAAGGCTTCCACAGCTTTATCTGTCACATGCTTTCTCCCAGAAACATCCAGAGAGACAAGATTGGGTAGGATGTCCTTCTGTTCTAGTAAGCGTAGAGCTATGTCTGATGTAAACTGTTTATCATCAGAGATATCCAGATGATTCAGATGTCTGAGTTCCCGAACAACATCCAGGATCTGGGTAGTTGTCATTTTTAAACACTTCAAGTGGTGCATGGTGAGTGACTTGAGTCGGTCTCTGCAGGCCAGCAGAGCAGTGATGTCTGTGATTGAGGTGTTGGAGATATCCAGGCTCTCCAATCTCGGCAGTGAGGCAACTTCAGCCAGATCTTCATTGTAAAAGAGAACATTGGTGATGCTGAGGGCTCGAAGGCCGGAGAGCCGGCTGAAGCACCGCTCATAAGGATCCTCCAGGGACAGAGTTAATGAGTTCAGCACCAAGCACTGGAGATTCTGCTGGATCCACTTGTTACTGCCAAGCCCGCTGATAATGTCTGTAATGGTGATGTCAGCATTCACACCTGTCGCATCGAGTTCCACTAATTTGTGGTGGCAGAAGGCTTTCCGGAAAGCAACAGCAGAGATCTTTGCTTTGCGAATACAAGCTCGCTTTAAGCGCATCTGGTTGCCTCTAAAAATACCCACAGTTCCATCATTTAGTAGACCTGGAGAAACACAAGCAGCACTTTTACTTCAAGGAACAGTTAAAAGACAGCGAAAATGTCCCCCATACTCTACATTCCCAACGTGCTCCCATTCAACTGTATTTCATCTGGTACTTGTAAGTGAGGAGATCACTCTTACCTACAGTTTATAAATGAGTCAACTCAGGCTTACAAAATGTCTCTCCAAGATTACAGAGCTAACAAGAGGCGTAATCAGGACTCAGGACTGCAGCATACCACACTGAACTCCACTAGCACTGGATTTTCCTCATCTTACTGGACACACAGACAGCTATGCTTCCCAGCCTTTCCCAGAGTTATATGGAGGCCAATGCATTATTTTCCATACTATCTTCTCTTGCTGTGGAGAGCCAGGAGTCTTTGGCTCTAAGAGGACTGCTTTATGAAGTGGAGCCTTTAAAGGTCTGGATCCTAAGGTGAGCTTGGAACAGAACCCTTGATGGGCTTATAGAGTTTATGTATCATGAGTGAGGTTTGAATTCTGTGTGAAGGTTATTTCATTTACTACCAATGCATCTCTAGCCTGTACTTTAAATTCACCACAACACAGTTATATAAACAAATATATATAAAATTCAGCACATATATAATGCTTATCATTTATTATTAAACCACTAGCCAGAACTAAAACCTATTAAAAGGACTTAGGAGTTACAACTCTTCTCTATCAAATAAATGTAAATAATGCACATACAATAAACTCTTTAAGAAGTTCCTAAGAGGGCTGAGATTTAGCTCAGTGACACTGTGCCTGCCTGTCAAGCACAAAGTCCTGAGTTTGATCCTGAGTCCCAGGAGAAAAAAAACGAAAAAAGTTTCTGAGATGTACCTGCCCACCAATCAAGAATGCTATACATACTCTGGAGCCATATCTCAACAGTATCCCATCAAATGAACAACACTTACTAAGAAAAAAGCAACAGCCATGACAGTGAAAGACAGTCTAAGACCAGTCTGGGGTAAATGAGCAGATGGGGCAGAATAAAGGGCTAAATCAGGTGGCCCCTCAGCTAACCTACCGTTAGGACAGGCCAGGCTGCCAGTGAGCCACCCTAACATTAGAACGAAGGTTTTTTGTTTTGTGTTTTGTTTTTTTTGAGCAGGGTCTCGCTTTGTAGTTCAGCGTGGTCCTCAGCTCAGCCTCAAACTCACAGCAGTCCTCCTCCCTCTGCCTCCTGAGTGCTGGAATTACAGATGTGCGCCACCATGCCCAGCACTGTAGGTCAAGTAGTATAAATATTGTAGATACAAAAAAAAAAAAAAAGATTATGTCTCTATACTTGATTTATAATTCCACAAGCAAAAAAACCACAACCAACTATAACAGAACAAGATGTACAGCACACCAGTGCCAAGTACAGTGCACCGTGAAAGTAGAGAAAGGAAGTGATCCATTCTGACTGGACAGATTGGATGGAGGAGAAAATACTTGAATAAGGCCTTCAAAGATGATAAAGTAGGGCTAGGGATTTAGCTCAGTGGTTCGGGCGGCTGTCTTGCAAGCGCAAGGACCCAGGTTCGATCCCTGGTAACCACAAACCATACTGGGTATGAAGACTCATGCCCAGCAGCAGTTAGTACCACGTACCACAGTGCCAGGTGTGGTGGCTCATGCCTGTAATTCCAGCACTCAGGAGGCAGAGGCAGGAGGATTGCTGTGATGTGAGTTGGAGGCTGAGCTCAGGGCCAGCCTGAACTACAAAGTGAGACCCTGTCTCAAAAAATTAATTAATTAATTAATTAAATTTTAAAAAATAAAAAGATGATAAAGTAACTCAAGAATAGAGAAAGTAAGAGCAGCATCAGACAGCATAAACAGTGTCTCATGAAGGCACATCACATAGCTAAAAAACAGCTACTAGTTCTACCTGCCTTGAACATAAGACAAAGAAAGCAAAGGAAAACCTGCAGCCATGTTTCCCTGATATAGAGACAAGTGAAGATCTGGACGTGAGTGTTAATGTGGTGCCTTTCTTAGAATATAAGCACACAGAGGGGGAGATAGGAAGTGAGGCTGGGAAGGTGAGCTGTGGACAAGTCACTATAAAAGGTAAATGCAGAGGTCCAACTGGGGACCTCGAGACCCAAGTGAAAACAGCAGGACCTCACACTCAAAGCTGAAGCTAGCAACAGCAAACAGCAATGAACACAGACAAGTTCCAGAAAAATCTGCTCACTCCAATCAAAGTGGCAGGAAAGACAGAGACAGAGAGACAGGAAACTTTTGGACAGTAAGTGCTCGACTTTGGCTGAAGACTACAGGGCGTAAACTGTAACCCAACTCTCAACTGTGCCATCAAATACCACGGAAACCTAGGTTTCTATCCTCACTAGGCCGCAATCACCTGTCCCAACCTCCCCCACAGGAGGCATTAGAGAAGACCAGGAGCCAGGACTTTCACCTCTCCCCGCTAGGATAGCTGACAGCGGCCCTGCTTTCACGCCTGTGGTGTCAGTGGACCCCATCTGGGGAGCCCTGACTTTGATGTCCACCTAGCAGTAATGAGGTTCTCTGCTCTCCCTGTCAAGGTAATGTCATCAGAAGCTGAGTGACAAGTCAAGACTTTCACAGTTGCCTAGCTGTAATGCGATCACTTGCTCTGTGATGTCAAATGGTGTCCATGATGACAAACAGAAATGGCACATTTATCTCCCTCCTCGCAGAGGTAACCCTGGAATCCTAGTGGGTCGTCAAAGCACTCACTCCTACACAGCAGTGACGAAGCCGTGCTCCTGACTGCTGCGGCTACAGACACAAAATCAAATAAGAGTTAACACCATGTTCAAAACATCCAGCTTTCTATCAGAAATTACTCATCATACCAAGAGCAGAATAAAAGATGACAACAGATGTCAACTGGGGTAACAGAAAGTTTTTTTTTTCTGGCACTAGGGATTGAACTCGGGACCTTGTGCTTGCTAAGCAGGCACAGTGCACTGAACTAAATCCCCAGCCTGGTAATCATTTCCCTCAGTGGAGGGCTATTTGAACAGAAGAGTCAGAAAATACATTTTGATCAATCATTTAGCCTATCTAAAACATCAATCTGGAGGACAATTATTTAACTGCATTTATTTAAAATCATTTGCCATGGTGCCTAAAATATAAGCATCCAGTAAATGTTAGCTGCTGTTATTAGCTATCATTAACTATATTTCAAAAAAAAATTCAATCTGGCAAAGTTAAAACTTTAGTTGACACTTTTTACTGGCATTTTTAAAATGAATACGCTGAGTGAAACTATTAAACTCAGATCAGAAAGAAATACAGGCACCAGCATAATCTCTTAAACTGTTGTATAGTTTTGTAGGGGACTTTTTCACATATATAATACTCACTGAAACTTGCCCTGGTTACTATGGTGGACTGGAAAAATTCAAAGAACTGGTAGAGTTGAGCAAACTGGTGAAAACCAAGGAATAGAGAGATCTTCCTTCCTAAATTACTCCAAAACCCTTTAATGATAGCCATATTTTCCCCGATTCTTCCCCCGAATGCATTATCTGCACACATGCCTGTTTTTCATATACATACAAAGCCAAAGAAAAAGTGGCATTTAGAAGCAGGGATGACTCAAAGGTAAGTGCGGTACAGGGAGGCTGTCTGGCACAGGGAGATGGGTATGTGTTCACTAAGAGACAGACCTACCTGCACCTGAACCATTCACGAGCACTGTAACTGGCAAGAAGTTACTGCTCTGAACCTCAGTTTCTTCATCTATACACTAATGGAGGTAATAAAAACTGGATATGTAAAGTGCCTGGCATAAAACAGGCCAGTCCATAAGTGATAGCTAGTTTTTTGTTTTTTTGGTTTTTTTTAGGTTTTTTGAGACAGGGTCTCCCTTTGTAGTTCAGGCTGGCCCTGAGCTCAGCCTCCAACTCACATCACAGCAATCCTCCTGCCTCTGCCTCCCGAGTACTGGGATTACAGGCATGAGTCTCCACACCCAGTATGGTATGTGGTTACCGGGGATCGAACGTGGGTCTTTGCACTTGCAAGACAGGCGCCAGAGCCACTGAGCTAAACCTCCAGCCCCAGTGATAGCTACTATTAATACCAAGTTTTCATTCTATTTTATAGCTATGAACAAGTCATATTTTCCACTTCGGAGGGTTTATAAGATGTAATAAAAGTGTATTTCTTTCAATTTAAAACTTATAAAACTAAAAGACAATATACACAAACATCATTTCAGAGACACTTTTCAATGTACAATTTGTTTTAGGAAATACAAGTTTTAAATTACTCATGGTTTCACATTTTAATAATCAAAAGCAAAAAGGAGATTTTTCATGATAGTATTGATTCTCCCCAACGTCAAATGAAAACTAAGATATCTGGGGCAAGGCATATAGCTCAGGGATGCCGCTGCCCACCTGGCAAGTGAAACTTCCTGAGTTTGATCTGTGGTTCCACAAAAAAAGAAAGAAAGAAATTTTATTCTCAAAGATTTCTACATGGATATTTTGTAATTACAGAAGTTATTTTTTACATAAGAATGGCTTCTCAAAGCAAAAAAGTTTATCCAGATTAGAAAAGAAAAATGCTTGTTCTAAATTATACAATAAGAGACAAGGTAGATAAAAATAAATGAATTCTTTTTCCTGGAACCAGGTTCCTCTGGTCTTTTCTGTTATTTCTAAGAAAACAACTAAACGGATATATCAGTACTTCCAATTAATGGCACACAGGTTTTGTTTCCTGTTTTTTATGTCTTACCATGAAATGCCATGGTCTGAAGGAGTCTGTCGGCCACCTCTTGTGGAAATACCCCAGGTTCCTGCAGACACAATGTTCCATCTTGTCGTGCTGAACAGAATTTCTCCAGATGAGTAGTCAGGAAACTCAAGCAGATATCAAGTAAAGAATAAGGAGATGCCTCCTCCTTGGAGTCCAGGAAGAAACACGAAGGAAACACAAAAAAAGCAAGTTAGTTTCCAAAAAAGCAGAGAACAAAACATTCACTTACTCATCCAATAGGAAGGGGGCAGGCAACGATACTGTTAGGCACTGGGAGGAGCTACATTCCTGGGAGGAAGAGAAATACCAAAACAGACATTTACACACTGTCTGCTAAATACCTGCAATACAGGACAGAAACACTGTGTTGGGCACAACCTAACCATGACGGAGCTCCTATCTTCGAGGAATGGTCAGCACAGGCCTCAGAAGCACAGAAAATTAATTCTTCTGAATTTTCATTCATGACTCAAACCTTCAGTGGTCTCCCATGGGTTTGAAGACGAGGCAAAATTTTTGAGTAGATACACTGATATCCTTCTAAAATGTCTCGAATTTACTTTTCAATTTAATCTCCTGCAAAATTCTCATTCCAATGTGATTATTCAAATATGAAAAATTCATTTGGATAAAAGAATTTAGTATAGATGTCATTCTCAAAAAAGAAAAAATTTAGCCAGGCATGCAGCTACAAACCTGCAATCCCAGCACTTGGGAGGCTGAAACAGAGGATCACTGGACCTTGTCTCAAAAGAAAAATAGAAAAAAAGAGTTGGGAATTATAGCTCAGTAAAAAGGCTCAGAGTTCAACCCTGAGAAAGAATGGGGGAGGATCTAACTAAGTCCTTTTAGCCTAAGTAACAACAACAACAAAAATCTAATAAATTAGCAATGATTTAAGGGTTTTAATTATAAAACTAAACACTTATGTGTCTTTAATTATATCATTATGCTGAGTATATTACAAGAATTATCCATTATTTCATTTATTCCTCATCCTTATTTTGAAAAATAGTCAAATATTATCTTCATTTTCATATAACTGAAAACAGGCTCAGAAAAATAACATCTTTCTCACCATTTTACATAAAGTGACAAAAGGTGGCTCCAAAATAAGAGATGATTTGGGAGCACTCTTACCACATTATACAGCATATGTGACTTTTTTCCTGGTGATTCATTTCAAACAGGACTTCACTTTGTAGTCCAGGCCAGCCTTTAACTCACTGTGTAGCAGGGTAGCCTCAAACTCAGAGATCCTCCTGCCTCAGCCTCCTTAGTGACAGTATTACAGGCATGTACCATCACGCCCCACTGCAGGTGACATTTTAATGGCTGAAAAAAATATGCAGCCACTAAAAATTTTTATTTCTTTAATATATACTGTATTAATCACACAGAAAAATACTCAGAATACAAGATTTACAAAAGTTTTTCAAACAAAAAAACCCAGTTTTTCAAACCTCCTCAACTTGAGGAAGGATATCTACCAAGAAACTAGTTACTTAATAATGAAAGTCCCAATCTTTCTTCCCTAAAATTAGGAACAAAGCAAAGATACCTGCTGTCACCACTTCTACTCAACATTTTACTAAATTTTTCTACACAGGGCAATTAGGTAAGAAAATAAATACAAAAAAGGTACAGATTTGAAAAAAAGTAGAACTATTTTTATTTTTAGGTGACATAGTCTGAAAAACAGAAAATCCAAAACAAGCTTTTAAAAAGCTATCATGGCTATTTAAAAAATGAGTTCACAAGATTACCAGTTGTAAGATCAATATTAAAAACTCTATTGCATTTTTTTGTAGAAATTAATAAGCTGATCCTAAAATGAATATGGAAATACAAGAGATCTAGAAAAACCAAAACAATCTGGGAAAGAAAGCACAAAGTTGGAAGACTCACATTCAAAACTTACTACCAAAATACATTAATTAAACCAGTGTGAACCAAGCACTGCGGCATACACCTGCGACCCTAGCACTTGAGAGGCTGAGTCAGAGGATCAAAATCTAGAGGCCAATCTGGAGTACACATCAAGATACTGTTTTAAAGAATCACAAGTTAAAAAAAAAAAGTGGCAGGGCCGGGGATGTAGCTCAATGGTTCTGGCGCCTGTCTTGCAAGCGCAAGGACCCGGGTTCGATCCTCAGTTAACCATATACAAAACTGGGTGTAGAGACTCACACCCAGCAGCAATCAGCACCACATACCACAGAGCCGGGCGTGGTGGCTCACGCCTGTAATCCCAGCACTCGGAGGCAGAGGCAGGAGGATTGCTGTGATGTGAGTTGGAGGCTGAGCTCAGGGCCAGCCTGAACCACAAAGCAAGACCCTGTCTCAAAAAAAAAAAAATTTTTTTTTTAAATTCAGGGGTGTAACTCAGTGGTCCTGGGCCTGCCTGGCATGCACAAGGTCCTGAGTTCGATCCCCACTACAAAAACAAACAAAGAAACCCCTAAGTGATGACCAATAACAATGGCTATATAATGCTGTAGTTGTCTTGAAAAATAGGTAAGCAGTTCATCAAAATACCTAAACAGTGTTACCAAGTGACCTAGCAATTTTCCTCCCAAAAGAAATAAAACTATGCCCATATAAAAATAAGAACATGCATATTTACAGAAACAATATTAGTAATACCAAAAAAAAAAAAAAAAAGGTAGTCCAAGGTGTTTTTACTCACATTACTGCCACCAAATGTGTGAGGTTTCTAAGCCCAATGAGTGTTATAGTTCGATTCCATTCTAATACTACTCAGAGCAGGATGGGCACGGAGTAGGACTGCCCATCCTCCCAGCACCAGTTCTCAGTCCCAGGTCTCCACTGGCACTCAGCCGTAACTGGGTGTCCATGATCCCCCTGAAAGGGGTTTGAGTCCAATTACTTGCTACAATGGCTCACAGAATTGAGGAGGCACTTTATTTACTACTAACTACTAACCTCCAGGAAGGGAAGTGAGTGAAGGGTGAGGTACAGGTCAGGACTAATAATTTAATCAATCATGCATACCTAATGAGACTTCTGTAAAAACCTCAAGAGTAGAGTCTGGAGAACTTCCAGCTTCTGAGCGTGTGGAGGAGCTGGGAGCGTGTCAAGCAGGGAAGCTCTCTGCCCCTGCTTCAAACTCTGCCCCATCATCTCTTCCAAACAGTTTTTCATTAGGATCTTTTAAAATATCCTCTGTAATAAACTGTAGTGCTCAACAGCTTCTGACCCAAGAAAAGATGCTCATGATCCAAGTCCCAGAACCCATGAGCTGCCCTGTGCCCACCTCCCCAACACTGAGATAATATTTTGACTCTGGGCAGTGCCAAGCAGACAGCTCAAGGACAGTGACTTCCCATCTTTTGACATGCTGCACTAAAAACTCTCTTTTCCTATTCCTCTGTCTCTGAAGTTATGGTTCTTTTGGGTGGCAGCAAAACCAGACCTGTGATAAGTTATCTGGGAACCCACAGATAGCAAAGGTTGGAGTTAGGATTATTCAAACCAAAAATGGCTGCCTTCAGAGCCTGTGTCCTTATCTACCACAATATACTGTGTGCATGGGTGCACGCATGTGTGCATGCGTGTGTGCAAGTGTGTTTCCTTGGGACTGAACCCGGGCCTCATCCTCTGCCACTGGCTGCAATTCAGCCCTTTCTAATTTGAGATAGGGTGTCACTAAGTTGCCCAGCCTGGCCTCAACTTTAGATCTTCTAGTGTTAGCCTCGCAGGTAGCTCATATTACAAGTCTGTACCACCACACCTGTCTACCACAATATACTACATTTTTAAACTTGGGTTGGTTTGTTTTTGAGACAAAGTTTTATTATGTAGTTAAGGCTGGCCTAGAACTCCTTATGTATCCCAGACTGGTCTCGAACTTGAGGCGATCCTCCTGATTCAGCCTCCCCAGTGCTGGAATTACAGGCTTGTACCACCATGCTTGGGAATTTTTGCACTTCTTTGGTGGGGGGGCAGTATCTCATTATGTAGTCCAGGCTGGCCTCAAACTCTAGGTGACCCTCCTGCCTCAGCCTCCCAAATGCTGAGATTATAGGCATGTGCCACCATGCCTGGCTGGGTCTTCACATTGCAGAGCCTTTGTTTAGATTAGTTTGGAGCTTTTGTTTAGCTTAGTCCTTTTATGGCAAAGGATTCATCCTTAAAGATTCAATCAAAGCTCATTACCTAGTTCTGTGATGCCTTTTCTAATTCCTAAGGCAAAATTACCTTTACCCTCAGCACCTGAAAAACTAAATTGCACCAGTGCTTACTGCATACTGAATGACAGTGATGTGGTTACGGACATAAACTAGGCACACTACCTACATATTTGCAATCTGAAAATCAAGTCTGGTTTGAATAAAGTAGGTAAACTGAGCTACAGAATGATTAACTTACATGTTAAAGAGAAAACTGCCAGCAGATGGCAGAATGAGAATAAAGATCACAGCGCTGATCCTACATGAAACACTTGCTGTGTATCACATCCTGGCACAGTCATCTTTCAACACATGAGCTCTCTGAATCTCTATATCCAAAGCCAAGCACAGTAACAACATGCATATAAAGGCAAGGAAATGGACTGAAACTAAATAACTTCATTTTCACATGACCACTACATTAGAGTCCAATTAAAAAAGGAGGTCAAACTGGCATAAGACTTTATGAGCAAAACCCCAGCAGCACAGTAATCAGCAGAAAAATCAACAACTGAGATCTCATTTTATTAAAAAAGACTTCTGCACAGCAAGAAAAACCATCAACTGAGCAAAAAAACCTATCATCTGGGAAAAAATTTTACAAGTTGTTCCTCAGACAAAGGACTACTATATAATGAACTCAAAAAAAAAAAAAAAATCAATCCCCACAAATTTAAAGACCCAATTCAAAATTGGGTATTTGAAATGAACAGACATTTTTCAGATGAAGAGGTAAAAGCAGCAAAGACGCATATGAAAAATGTTCAACACTGTTGTTCGTTGGAGAGATACAGATGAAAATAACACCACAATTCTATCTTACTCCAGAAAGAAAGGCTGCTATCAAGAATCAACCAACAGGGGTCGGGGATTTATCTCAGTGGCTCAGTGTTCTAGCACCTGCCTTGTAAGTACAAGGTCCCAAGTTTGATACCCAGGAACCACATACAACGCCAGGCATAGTGACTCATACCCATCAGCAATCACTACCACACACCACAACGTCAGGTGTGGTAGCTCATGCCTGTAATCCTAGCACTAGAGAGGCAGAGGCAGGAGGACTGCTGTGAGTTTGAGGCTCACCTGGGCTATATAGTAAGTTCAGGGCCAGCCTGAACTACAAAAGTAAGACCCTGTCTTAAAAAAAAAAAAAAAAAAAAAAGAATAAACCAAGAACAAACGCTCTCAGGACTCTGGGAGAAAGGAACCCTTCTCCACTGTTGGTGGGAATGTAGACTGGTGCAACCACTGTGGAAATCAAAAAAATAGGAGTAGAGGTTCCACTTGACTCTGCTATTTCCCTGCTAGGTATACATATATATGAAAGAATTAAAAACATCATACCATACTGACATATGTGTACCATGTTTATAAGAGCACAGTTTGCTATAGTTAAATCTTGAAAACAGTCCAGATGTCCATCAACAGGAGACTAAGAAGATGTGTGTTTTTTTTAAAAAATAAAATGGAGTATTACTCAGCCATAAAGAATGATAAATTAGAAACGTTTATACTTAAATGGATCTACCTTTAGGCCATACTCATAAATGAAATAAACAGGACACAGATGTATAAATCCTATATTGTTTCTTCAGTATGAGAAACTGAAGGTGTAAATGCAGTCCAAAATTTGTAATAGATATTGTGAAATGGGATAAAAATGTTCAAAGGATAAAGGGAAAGGAGGATAGGGGAAAGTAAAGAAGGGAAAGAAAATACTTGATAGTAAAACAAAATAGGAACAAGGCTTATGTATATACGGTAGTAGGGGAGGGCAGGGGAATGAGAAAAATGACAATCAGGATATATTATGTACAGGTAAAAATTCTCAATGTTGAATATGATCATAATGTATATCTAAAATGTACCAATAAACTCAATTTTTTAAAAAATGAGGTCAAAACCAGTACCTTTAAGCAATTAACTGCTGTATTCATAATTATTGAGTACTTTTGTGCTAGTTTTGTGCTATTTTCTATGTTCAATATGCTAGTATGCAAAGCATTTTATATACATAATTTCACTTCTCATAAGAATTTTATAGGCACCCAACTGAGAGTAGCCACTCGTGTCCCGCCAAATAATTAAATGAAGAAATGTGGCAAGGATACTGTTGCAGTAAACACTGAAAACCCTGCCAAACTGTGCAATATGTGGAAACCTTAAAGAAAGCAATGGCTGGGGAATATTCCCAAAAGATAGTTCTGGCAATAATTATCCAGATTTCCCTGAAGGTGCAGATGTAAATTTAAAAGCTGTAGTTAAAATTGTATTAGTAACAGAAGACTTAAAACATTAAAAATACTTCTTTCAAGTCCCAGAACTGGGAGATGGCCATTAACAAATACACAAAGGTGTCTGTAGTCTGAAGATGATGAACTGGCATGGAGCAAACTGATTCAGAGACTCCGGAAACAGACTCATCCAAGGCGACAGCACAGTGCCACAGAGGACGGCGGGGGCTGAGCGGGTCTCATCTAACACTAGCTAATCTTAAGAAGGCCAGAAAGAGAAAGCCCCCAAAGATAAAGCGATCCATCAAATAAAAGATAACAGCACAGAAAGATACAAAGAAGGCATTGTATGCAAAAATGTTGGCTTGGTGAAGATTTAATTTTGCTTGAATAGTACGCATTGATTATTTAAAGCCATAAGAAAAGTTACTGTCTATACATGGTCCCCAATGTAATGTGTTTCATTTGACCTTTCAGTTCCCTATTATTTACAGTTTAGAAGTATTGATAGTTCTCTTAATAAAAAGTTACTATTTTTTTTTTTAACTCAGAACCTTGCGCTTGCCAGACAGCCGCAGTGCCACTAAGCTAAATCCCTGGCCCAAAAGTCACAACTTTTTTAAGAAAGACTTTTTATAAATTAAATTGCATCAATATCACTAGTCTACCAATAAAGACTTTGAAAAGTTAGGTAATTTTCTCAAGATTACACAGCTAATAAGTGAGACAGTCAGGATTAGTCCCTGGAGTAATCTGCCCTAGAGTTAAACCTGTGCTTTTCCCACGGCACATGCCATCCCTTGTATCTGATTCCACAGCCAGCTTTCCTTCACAATTCCACATGAAACCAGAGTAATTTATATGTTTCCACCTGGACCATGAATTCTTCAATGTCCTTGCTTTATCCCTAAAACCCAGGACAGTTCCTGATGTTAAATATCATAAGGGGCTGGGAGCGATGGTAAAGGAACTTCTACAGTGTCATAAAAGAAGTAGGTTCAAGACACAAACCCAAACCAGGCATGGTGGCATAAGGCTGGAATCCCAGCATTTGGGAGGCTGAGGCAGGCAGACAGCTCCAAGT